>VUYV01000706.1:57332-194104 GCA_008711295.1 Anarhynchus alexandrinus | reverse complement strand
TCGCCGAGGCCATAACTTGGGATGTTTCTTCTCTCTGCACCCGGAGGTTTCCATACAGCGGTTCAGGTAATGCCTTTTGAATTACTACATGGGGGAACTATGCACATAAATACGTGCTTCTGAAGTATAGCTATCTAAACATCCACCAGCAAAAGACCTATATATGGACTAGAACTTCCAGCAGAAATGGCAAAAAGGCAGAACACGCATGAACCAACAGCAGAGCACAAAGGACCAGCAATCACGCGTGACCCATCAGAAAAGTAACAAAATCCAGGCGCCTCATTCAGTGTAGAACTGAGCTCACATTTCCACTCATGACCCTGGAGTGCAAGGACGTGCTGCAGCTACCCACCCTGCTGGACTACACCAGAGACTGCTACGTAAATAAACACCAAATATAGCCTTTGATGATAACTTGGTAGGCATATACCACATCTCTTCCTTCATTTCCACAGCTGTGTATAGTCTGTAGAGTTCCACAGACCGTGTATAATCTAAGGTACCCCAAAATCACTCTTTTGCCACTGGCAATAGAGCCCGTACTTGACGTCCAAGAGGACGAGGGTGTTTAGCCTTGCAATATTGGGACCGGTCAGCAGAGGGCAACGCCAATATGAAATTTGTGCTGCTGGAAGCTGAGGCAGAGAGGGCACTACACGGGTGCGCTGTGCTTCATCCGCTCCTCACTCGGGTAACAAATGAGCGCGGACTTTACACAGCCCTTGTGCTCACCTGGACAAAGCTCGCCGAGGCCATAACTTGGGATGTTTCTCCTCTGTATAAAGAAAGCGGAGGTGACAGGAGATGGCAAGCTTATAAACGCACAGATCTCGGCGCAGGGTGAACTGCAGGCACTCTGCTCAACTGAGACATCCATCAGCAGCGTCAGTCCTCTAGGCAGGTAGAAGAAGAGGAGCTTTTCCAGGCATTGCTTCATCTCCATGCTTCCATCTGCCCACAGCTTCATTGAATTGTGGAGTACCACGTACACACATTTTCTAATGCGTGTTATTGAAAACATCCATTTTCCCTGACAGACAATTGCACCACACCACAATTGAGTTAGGAAAGTAACGCTACATCAAAATAAATGTGTTTTGCAGCACCGATAACAAGAAAGGTGCCAGAGGAGCTGTGTTTTGAAATTTTTCATTGTTTTGTTTTACAACGAAGTCACATACCAGCCTTGGCTACAGGTGACTAGACCTAAGCTGAAATCTGTAGCATGGGATATGAGAGAACTTGTCATGTGCACAACTATTATGCAATTAATGACTTGTTTTACCAAAGTAAATGAGCACTCCTGAGATCAACAGAACTAGCAAAGTTATTTCTACCAGATTTGTACTTCGAGGAGGATCTCTTATATTGTATTGTAAACTTGAACATAGGATGTTCCATCTTAACATGAGGAGGAACTTCTTTACTTTGAGGGTGGCAGAGCACTGGAACAGGCTGCCCAGAGAGGTGGTGGAGTCTCCCACTCTGGAGACATTCAAAACCCACCTGGACGCCGTCCTGTGCAACCTGCTGAAGGTGACCCTGCTCTGGCGGGGGGGTTGGACTAGATGATCTCCAGAGGACCCTTCCGACCCTAACCATTGTGTGATTCTGGGATTTAATGAAAGATAGTTTTTATTATCATTTCATTAGTATAATTTCATGCTGTGGCCCTTATTTCTGTCAGGGCATACATTGGAACTCTTTCTTTTGCAGAACTACCTATTTGCATGCAACTGGTAGGAATCAGCTTGTGGTTTCAGCTCTCCATCGTATTTGCCTAGAACTGCTCCACAGATTCAGAAGTTAATAGATGAGGACAGATGGATTAGCAAGCAAACTGTGTGCTGCCATAAATGATGTTTTCTTAGGAGGAAGGCCAAAAACTGAAGTGAGTGAGGCAGCTGAGTATGGAGTGTATAAAATGGGAAATTGTACGTCTGAGCTCTAGCTCTGGCTCTCTTCATATATAATGGTAACCCTATATTTCACTGAACCACTTAAGGGCATGATTTCCGTACTTACCAAGGGCTTGGTTGAGCAGGGGCTTACCCGTAGGTATGAAGTTAGGCATGTGCACTACCAAAATGGCACCTTCCCACCTGACTCAGCTTCCCCCTTTGTGAAACAAGGGCATGGTTACTTAGCCTCAAAGTTTTGCTATGATACCCAGTTCATTTCTCTTCAGAAACACCTTCAACATCCTCAAAAGTGTCTATTAATCAACCTGGATAAACCCCCGACCTTCCAAGGAAGCCAAATGTTGATGATCTGGATATTTGTCTGAATTTGTTCCTGATCACTATGTCTAGAATAAATAATTACATTAATTACTGTAACGGACTCATCATATTTTTTCACAGAGTTTACCTTCTAATCAAATGAGAGAATTTAAATTTACCCTCAAATAAAAGCAGTTATCTTATCACCTTAATGCATCAATATTTATCAGTATAATTAGCCCAGTAAATGTTTAAGTACTTCTCAGTGTACATTTTGCAAAACTAGGTGCCAAAGCCCAGTTCTGCATTCGTCCTGCTCAGACCGGTCACACCTCTAATGAAAAAAACTTTTCTCATTCTATCCCCAGGTCTCTGAGCATCTATCATTTATCTGCTGATGTGTTACAAAGCAGCAGTGAAGTGTCATAACTGTTTGTTTCCTCTTCAGCAGCAGACATTTGATCTCTTGGTGGCCCCTGCCAGGGCTGGTACAAAGCTTAATGAGCTGCATTCACCTTTAACAAGTGCTGTGGAAGGAACAATACGTCTGGAAAATATCAGTGGTCCTGTTGGGTAGGTAATGGGACAACAGGTATAAAGGCACAGTCAGAATGGCTGGAAAGTACCCTGACATTCATCTTGCTTGACAACCTTTATAGCATAAACAAAAACACCACCCAGTCATTCCTGCCATGAAGGGAATTATTCTTTGTTTTGCTTTATTCTATCACAAAATGCTACTTCACACAATAAATTTTACGTTCACTTCCTGCATAAAGCTGCTCTTTCCGTCGCTGGCTACGTCTCTCTTTCTATTTTTACAGCATTTTCATCTCTGTTCTCCCATGTCATAGTTTCTCACAACTTCAGCACTGTTTCCCCCAACAACAACTTCTACTTTAGCCCTTCCTCCCTCCTCCCTTTGCCCTGGCACAGAGTGTCCTGGTACAAAGGAGACAAAGGATATGCTCTGAGGAGGAACATGCTGTGAAGCAGGTACCAGAGCAAGTTTCTTTTTAGAGGAACTGTAGATTGTTAATGTAGTGAAGGTAAGTTAAAGCCCCCTGGATGTGGGGAAGTCATTTTACTTTTTTAAAAATTACAAAAATGACTATTAAAAAAAAAATGGATCCATGAAGGAAAAGAGATAGATTACAGAGGGTAGAAGGGGGAGTAGACTCCTTCTTGAGTTCTTAATAACTTGTATACTCATTTCTACCATGGACCAGTACTGAATTTGTGATCTGTGTTAAAAGAGAAAACATGGCTTCACCAGTTTCTGGATCTTTTGCCATGATTTCAGAGGAAGGAAGACTGGGTCTATCTGAAGAGAGAGTGATCTTCAAAGAGAAAGAGCTTAAAGACATGAGGAGTCCCAACAGGCACATCTTTGACTTTCTCAGAAGAATGCTTCAATTGGCAGTATTAAGTGATGGTGAAGCACTCAGTTGTTCACAAGGATATGATTTTATTGGGATTTAGTATTGCTCCCACTGTCTTCTCGTGGAAGACAGCCCCTTATGCCCATCAGGAGGGCACAAGAGAAGTGCTTAGCCAGAAGTAGGCCATGATCCACATCTCAGAACAGTTTCACACCAGTGTATCTCCACCAATGCAAACAGACTTAAACCTAAGTTGTAATGAGACTCAGGGCTGTGTGATAATACATAGAAAGAAGCTCCCAGACTGGTAAATAGGAAGCACATTGAGGCAAGGTGCCCGGGTCTACTACTGAATGGTGTCCCAGTGAGCAGCGTACATGTATAGGGTACCCTGGACAAGCTGGGTCCCAGGTACGTTATCTGATGTGTTACAATGACCCTGAAAGGAGATACCGATAAAGGAAAATTAAATCTGAAATAAGTAAGGATGATAAAACTTGGGAAGGGAGAGGGACAGGGATAAGTGACAGATGCTAAATATTTCCCCGACAGATGCATGGACTATATTTGCGTTCCCTTACAGCAGCGAGCACCTTCCTTGGTGAATTCAGCTAGTGAAGTATGATTTAAGCCTCATCAAGCAACTGCATGATGTTTGAATTAATAGAGAAGCTCATAAAAATATCAGTTTCCTAGTTCAAGCAGCAATCTTCACTGTCTTCTGGGCATGTCTGAAAGACTCAGCTGTATCTCAGTTTCAAAAGAAAAAGTCGGCCAAGTGCTGTGACGGCTTGACACAGCCCCTCACTGTTTGCTCCTTTGTGTCATTAATTCCAGCTTAATCAGTGCCCTGGATTCAGTGCATGTTATGAGGAGAAAGAGCCAAGTTTCTCCTCTGACCTAGATGAAGAACAGCTATTTTCAGGTTACTAACTTGCACTTCTCTTGTGTTCTGCATTAGGCAAGGTAGACCTGTTCACTCTGCCTTTTATTGCTATGTGGGATGACACGCAGAAGTGTACTCACAGGCTGAGATCACAACTGGACTAGACATTGGGAAAAAAAAAAAGGAAAAAAGAAACATCAGTGTCCCTGTTGGTTTACCGAACCACTGAGTACCAGACTCAGGCTCCCTCCTTCTGTTGCTGTGGTTGCTCTGCGTGGCACCTTCACTTACCATGAGACCTTGGTGGCAGTTCAGAGCCCTAGATCCAACATGCAGTGCAAAGCAAGGTGCTGGGATAACAGAGCTCCAGGGCAGGCTGTTAGCAACAGAGCTTGTTAATGCCTTGGGCTGACAGCAGCAAGTCTGAAAGAAAGTACAGAGGCCATATTGAGCTTTAGGCAGCTTCATGAAAACCTCCCGGATCAGGGGCATGCGTAGAAAGACACCTAAATTGTGGTGCTCTGGAAGAAGAGAGGTAGACCCAAATAAGGTGATGTTTGAAACCACATGTGCAGCTTCCTTGGTTTGGCAGTCAGGGAGCTTGCACTCTAGGAAAGGATGCAACTAGCAATTTTATGCAGTGAGTGCTCTTTCTGGGTCTGCCACTTGGACAAATGCATTTAAAATCTAACTCAGCCTAGTGACCATGTCCCCCATTCCCTGCTTTCAAGGGAGATCAGAGCACAGAGATAACACAGGGTCAGCTCGCACATTTTCCTGGTTCGTTGGTTACACATTTCTAAGAGCATGACTGACTCCTCTCCCCAGCTGCCAAGTTATTTGCAGGCATAATAAATGTTAAAATGGTTACTAGCTGAGTTTAAGTGAACTTGTCTTTTTTTGGGTAGAACGATTAAGAAACCCCACCACGATACTGCTGGCAAAAATATTCTCGCAGATGCTACGCACAGCACTGCAAAGAAAGCCACACAGATAGTTGGAGCAAGCTGGAAAGAACACACTTTTCATCGTAATGCTGGAAATGGCTGTGCCGTTCTCTCCCCCGCACTCTCTTCGTATAACCCCTTGCTTGGGAGTCTAACGAGCTGCTTGTATACACAAAGCAATAATTTCCAGTAGTTCTAACACTCAACAGCCTCACAATAGTCACTGAACATTAGCTAGTTAATAAGCAATTTGCCTCCTGAAGTCAAGGAAGCACGTAAGTTGTGACAGCAAGGAGGGCTGAGGAAGAGAGACGGAGGAAGAAGTGAAGCTGGCAGCAGTGGTGGAAACGGTAGTGGAGTCTGACCCAGCACCAACTGTGTGCTTCACATATTATCAAGGTATTTCTTTGGGGTAGAGTAATACACAACCTGGTAATGAACAGGGCTGAAGATACACAAGAAGACTGAATATATGTTTTATTGTATATTTAAACTGACAATGGATTTTTTTAATAAAAGCTTGAAAGTACCCCATTGAAGCATGCATAATGTTGTATGCATGTGTATCTTCAAAAGAAAGACAAAATAGGCTTCACAGCTCCAGAAGAGAAACAGAATTGGGAGAATTAATGAGTTCCCCCAAATTAATATCTTAACATCAGGCATTATCTTTTCAGTTGTCTTGAGAACTTACAAAAAAGCAGGAATGAATGCACTGGTAGTTCTCCATTTAGAAGTACAACAGAAAAACTGTAGCGGTGAGCACAGAGGCCAGGAGAGCCGCAGGAACCAGTATGTCTGCAGGCCAGCTCTAATTACTAGAGACAGAGCAGAGCTGTATGACAGCTGCTGGGACCCCTGTGTGCTCCAGGGATGCTCTTTCCCCATGGCTCTCCCTGGACCTGTCAGCAGCCCGTGCCCCCGCCCCATTCCAGTATTCCTCCAATTTGTTCTCATCTGTTGAGTTTTGCCACAAAAGTGAGGATGAGCCACCGTCAAAGGTGATGCCTCTCCCCTCCTTGTGGTTTAGCAGAGGTGAGCTGCAGACCCCAGAGCNTCACCCTTTGCTCCCTCCTCATAAAAGCTAAGGCTTGGGGAAAGGTCTCCATTCATTTTCCCTTTTTTGCCCTTTTTTTTTTTTCCCTATAGGCCATAGGGATTTGCTGAAACCTCCTGTTCCATGGGTCATCTCAACTCATATCTGGTGTGATACAGCTTTGCTCCAGGCAGAGACCTTTGGAATTCCCATGGGGCTTCACAGGCACAGCCCACACTGCAGAGGCACTGAAGGAACTCCCTGCCTCAGCAGCTCCAGCCATCATCCCACCCTCGGTCTCTTCTTCCTGCCCCCACGTAAACCCTTGAGTTGCACCAGCATCACTGTGAAAGGCACACACAAGTAGTTTGATGCGAGTTTTGCTTTTTAAAAAGAAAAAAAAAAGTTTAACACATGAGCCTGGCAGCAGCCTGGTTTGCAGCAGGTGCCATAAGCAGCTGTGTTGACACCGCAGAGGAGCAGCGCAGCACGGCAGGAGCTGCAGAAGGCCATGCTGCTGCAGGGCACCCGTGCTGTGGGCAGCTGGCTTGGACGGGGCAGGAGCAAACCTCTGAGCCAACACAGCACGAAACGCGACCATCAGCCTGACAGGAAACTGGGAAACAGTTTTTCTTCAAACACAGCTCACACAGTCGGTGTTGACCGAAACTGCTGTAGAAAAACATGCAGCAGCCCCCTGAGGAGCTGCTCTTGCTTTTCGAGACAGCAGCTTGGAGGGTTTGGTTTATGGTGCAGGTCAGCGCTTCAGCACCGTTTCACCCTCTAGATCTCTAGCCAAAAGTTGCCCTGTTTACACATATAGCAGCGGCTGATCTTATGGCTGACCTCAAAACAACATTTGTCTCCTATCCACACTATAAATCACTTATCCTCAGTGCCCATAGCAGACAGTTATACTGCGACTGACCCAATACCAATGCTCTTCTCTCTTTGCCTTCTCATAGCATGGCCCCTAGTAGGTGTTTGCAGCTTACACACACGCTAGAGGTTTCACGTACAGAAAGTCCTCTAGCTGCAGTCCCAAAATACCTCATTCCTGACTTCTTGTCTTTCATTTACATTCCCTAGCCTGCCTATACAAAGGGGTGAACTCTCTGCAGCCCATTCTTCAAAAGGCCCCAATTCTCGCAAGACTGGAAAACCAGGGAGATATTTGAGTTACACTGGAGAAAGCAGCAGCATTACATGGATTACTACAGGGCAGATATGGGAAACAGAGGCTTCCAAACCTTGGGCTGGTACGATCAGTCTTGAGGCAGTTCTCAAAATAGCCTTTTTACCTGCCTGGATTAATATATCTGAAGCTGATGGACACTTGGGCTTTCCTGTTCCATGTTATGAATAGAATAGTTCAAACACCTAATAATACACGTATAAAGCTCTTAAGTTTGAGTGGCATCCTGCTGGTGAAACTGGTAAACAAAGTCTTCTGAAGCACAACAAAAAGATTAATACTAGTGTGTGTCCACCACAACGTTGCAATCCAGAGTGCAAATCTAATAGCGCTTAGGCAGCCTTTCAAGCTGTGTAGGTGGAAGATAAGAGTTTTGGAAGGTCCTGGAAAAGGTCGCTTTCTGGATTGACTTTTAACACACAAGTTTCCTTGATCTGGACCCTAATGGAACCAGCCTCAAAGCAGCTAAGGAGCTTCTCAGTACCAAAGAAGTAGAAATTATATTTGGATTAATTTTTAAGAAGAGTTTCTAGAAGATCTTTAAGGCTCAAGCACTGACAAGGTTTATATACCATCTGTAGAAGACTGCTTGGATTACACTCCATCAGTGCAAAAACTCAGAGGACAATTCCAAGACCATCTTTGGACCAAGGTGTGTGCAGTGACACTCTGAAGTTACAGCACAGCCCTACCTCTGTATCCAAATGTTAGAGAAGATAAATCATCAGCTTAACTGTCATTATAAGGCAGTCCAGTTTAAGTTTCTCAGGTGCATCTACTTACCCCAAATAGTTAACTGTGCTCATGATAAGGTCTGAAGTAGTCAAATGAAGCAGACTTCTACACATACTGAATAAGGAGATTCCAGCCACGCACATTGAGGAACGAGCTTTAAAGACCATAGAAAAGGTTTCCTTAGATAACTGCACTGTCAAAGAAAATCTTCTGTTTGATGCACCAAATATTTTGTAGAAGGCAATAAGATGGATATGAGCCTTTGCACACTTATTTATTCATAGTAGTAGTTTGTTGACTTTTTTCTTTTCAAGGATATAGCTAGGGAAACCAAACTAGCAACCCCATCTTCACCAGCTTTTCGGACATGTGCACAGGTGTACACACAACACAAAAATTTAGACTAAAAATGCCAATCAGCATGAAAAACTGAACTGTGGAGAAAGACAGAGTTAGCACTGGTCACTAAGGTCACGAGCCTTGTGGCAGCTAGAACTCCTGCGACTGGACATATTTGTGGGGTGGTTTAAGTGAGGTGGTCTTCTTTGGAAGAAGTTCAGGAAGAACGTTAGGCAACACCCCTCCTTGAGCGATGGTCACGCAGGAGAAGAGCTTGTTCAGCTCATCGTCATTTCTCACAGCCAGCTGGATGTGCCTGGGCAGGATCCTCATTTTCTTGTTTTCCTGTGCAGCGTTCCCCGCCAGCTCCAGGACCTCCGCGCTCAGGTACTCCAGCACCGCAGCCAGGTAGATGGCAGCACCATGACTGATCCTGTCAGCATAGTTCCCCCTTTTAAGGAGCCTGTAGACACGACCCACAGGGAACTGCAGACCAGCCTTGGCTGATCTGGTTTTCTTTGGCACAAGGAGGAGTTTCGTGGTATTCTTACTTTCAGACATTCTAATATCAATCTAGTATAAAAAGAGAAAATAAATAAATAAAAAAAACCACAGACACAGAAACTGAGCATTTAAGTCCTTCCTTTCTCTTCATTTCACTGCCTTTCTAGTTCGCTCACAAGTCAGTTTTCCCCTCTCAGAAAGTTTGCTAGCTTTTCCTACCTTCACCTGAAGGAGCAGATGGGTCAGGCTGCTGCTCTAGGAGAGCCTGACAAGTTTCCAGCCAAGAGGCACCTACAAGCTCAGTGAGAGCAGCAGGTCAGCCATCTGCTAGATTTCCAAAACTTTTCAAGAGAGTAAGGTAGAACTTAGGAACAAGGTCTTCTGACCTAGTATCAAAGGAGGACTGCCGTTAAGGAAAAAGGTTAAGCAAACTAGGCTTCAAGATAATTACAAGTGTTCAGAAACCCTGCAGGGAAGCTTCATTGAACTTACCCCTGGTAAGAACCTAAGCAGTTTCTGCAGTGACCTTGTGAAAGCCAGAGCTAGAAATTCGTACCTTTGTCTGAAGCAAGAACAACAAACAAGAACTTCATCTGCTGGAAACCACTTCAAATGGATGTTGTCTTCCACAAGTAAGGGGACCTATTGCTGCAAAATAACAGGCCTCAGTCAGGAACAAGACTTATGGGAAGAAGAGAAGCTTTCTTTTACACCAGACGCTGAAATTGCTTTGCTCAGCACACTGCACGTCAGGCTACTACAAATGCACAAGAACCATCTTCTTGTATGGTATTGCATCCATTCAAACAAGCCCCATTACTTATTACTGACATAAAGCCTCTGGTACTGAAGAGTGCTAATTACTGTTCAATGCATAACACAAAGCAACTAGAACACAAACACAGAAAAATTCTGCTTTTGTATATAGACTTGTTCTCAAGTTTTAATCATTAGCTGCTTTTAAGTAATTAGAAGCTCTACCCAGATGTGGGGAGGAACTAAATCAAGAATAAAATTGAAGTGCTTAAAAATATGATTAAAAGTTCTTTTAGGAGATTTTTGTGGCCATTAGCAAGATAAGCTTTTAAAAATACCCCACAGAAGTAAATAAATTAAAAAAATTAAAAGCCCCCTTAAGAAGCCTTATAACAAACACAGAACTTACAAAACCCTTATTTCACTCAGGAGTTTATCTAACACAAAGAAAGCATCCTGTCATTTCTTAAGAACAAAATCCCACCTGAAGAAGTTACTGACTTCACCTCTTTTCCCAACACTACCCAAACCACAACTCCTGGCAGGAGCTGCTCCCTTTTAAGCTCCACAGTGGTAGCCATCTCATTACCAGCTCTTGCATAATTTAATTCCACCTGGGTGAGCAATGATTCAGCCACTCAAAACAAAAAACAATCAAGCTCTCAACACAAGGGCAACTCAGTACGGTCCCTGAGAGCACGAGAATTTGTTACTACTCCTTGTAGAGCTGCTTAGTACCTTGTTAGCTGATCTCCTCTGAAAACAAGCCTAATATTTACTGTCTCAGAGAACTGCAGTATCTCTGGCAGTTCATTTATTACAGCTGGAAGGAGGCACACCTCCCCTTGCTGCGGTCGTCAAGAATTAAACCCAGTGACCTGTACCACTGTCCTTTGTGCCACCAGCAGCGGCCAAGCTGCTTTGTGACCGTGCTGCAGAGCCTGGGGAAGCTCAGAACCTCTGACAGTGGGTTCTCTTTCTTCTGGGACTTGTCCCCATCTGCCACACAGTCCAGTTTTTTTCCAAAGTCATAGATAGCTGTGTTGCAAAGCAGAATATGTCCTTTCTAGGGTCAAGGGTGTGGTGACAGCTGAATAATTTTTTTTTCTTCAACACACGAGTGCTGGAAAGTTGAGCCTTGGCCCAACAGAAACTTTTGCTGAGCAGCTGGGTGGGGAGATATCTACCCTCTGTTACCGTGAAGCCAGAAGAGTGTTTTCAGATCACTATGCTATCAGGTTAATTTACAAATGAGTTGAACTATTGGCTAGAAGAAAGTAAACAAGATTGCTCTCGATCAAAGAACTACTTAAAAAATTGTCTTTTGAATTGGACCAGTACTGCAACATAGACTCTGTCTTTGGGTGTAAGTAGAGGTAGGGCCAAACAGCTCACTCAGTGTCTTTTATCATACACAAAATGGCAAGTGAAGGCATTTCTAGAAGCTCCTTGAGCGCTGCCCATGCCTTGTAGGGTCTGTTTGGTGTGGTGCAGAGCCAGCTCACAGGAGCAGCTTGCATCCAGGAGCGGCATGATGACTGACACACGGGTCTCCAGATTAGCAAAGGGTGCTGTAAGCGCCATGCTTAAAACTGCACAAAATTAGTACCTTGCTTGAGTCTTCTACCATTACTACAAACCCTTAGATTTTTGCTTGGTCCAAAGAAGTAATAATTCCCAAGCCTGCTTTCCCTTGTCATGATCAAATGGAGGAAGTAATTTGAGTTTCGCGTGTTCATTTCTCATGCACCTCCTTTAGAGCTTTTTTTTTCCCCATTTACAGGTGTAAACACTCAGCACAAGGCTAGTTACATATAGCACATCTTTACTATGTGCACAAAGCTTAAGATCTACTCTCACCCATTTTTACTTCTCATTGCCACAGCATTCTCCACTTTTTCTCCCTTCACTGACTTAATTGCAGGCCAGCCAAGATCTCACCAAATTGCTCTTGAAAAAAAATGCAGCATGCAATGACTGTTCCAGCTGCCCACCACCCTGAAATCACAGTGGCCACTCAGTCAGGTATCCTCTCTTCCCATTTCTGTGGAAGCACAGCTTGGAGTGAGTCATTAACTCAGTGGCATACGGCTCTGACGTCCGTCAGCATCATAAAACCTGGCCAGTAGGCCCTGACACCCTCATGCCTGAGGGGACAAAGGAGCTAGGTTAAACTCAACAGGACAGGCAGATCTTTTTCAAGTAAAAAGTTCACACTCCAGCTACAGTTTAGGAAGCTGGTCCTAACCAGCTCTTCTCTGCATGAGACGCTATGAAATCTGTGAGGTAGCACCTCAGGGGCCAACTGATCCTAATGTGGCTGCAGCAGATCCCTGGTTTCCAGTTCGACAGCAAACCTTGGCACCCAGTATGAACAGAGAAACCCTGGGCACTTTGCTGGGGGAAGACTTTCAAAGACTTGGCCAGCAAAGGCCTGGAGGCTTGTTTGGATATGGAGGCTTTGTTTTTCTGCACTGATGGACAGAAGCAAGACAGTCGCTTCTACTGACAGCACAAATATTGCACCGGGTTTTAAACTGACTACAACTACCTATGGTTGTTAGGACAAGAAAAAGGGGATAGAGGTTTAACGTCATGTCAGAACAATCTAAAGAGAGGTAGCTGTTCACTACAGCTTTACAAGCAATAAGACTTTAAAGCACAGGGTTACTAACTTCTAAAGCAGAGTTAAACAACCTGTCCTAATTGCACTATGAATCTGTGATGGAGGAAAAGGTCACATTAACACAAATGGTAGTGTGTGTCTTTACTCCTCTGCCCGCTCCACAACAGTTACCTATAACAGGTTTTCAGAAGTAAACATGGACTTGACTAAGTTATTTAGGTGGTATGATAGACTTTTTTTTTTTTAATATTTGCTGTGTTCCTCCGCCCCTGGAAGGGGAGCTGAGAAAAGAAAGGAGAACAGTGTTGCATTCTAGGAACTTTATTACAAGCTTTAAAAATGCATTAAAATTAGCAGGAAAAAAATACTTGACAGAGAAGCAAACACACGCGAATTAGTGCTACTGAGTCCCACCATCATCCATAAGTGCACAGACAAGACCAGGAAAAGCAAGTTTCACTGGCTACCACCTTGCTGCTGAGAAGGAACAGCATCTCTAGCAGTTTTCTTGGGAAGGAGCTGGGAAAGGATGTTTGGCATAACCCCTCCTTGAGCGATAATCACACGGGAGAAGAGCTTGTTCAGCTCATCGTCATTTCTCACAGCCAGCTGGATGTGCCTGGGCAGGATCCTCATTTTCTTGTTTTCCTGTGCAGCGTTCCCCGCCAGCTCCAGGACCTCCGCGCTCAGGTACTCCAGCACCGCAGCCAGGTAGATGGCAGCACCGGGACCGATCCTATCAGCGTAGTTCCCCCTTTTAAGGAGCCTGTAGACACGACCCACGGGGAACTGCAGACCAGCCTTGGCTGATTTGGTTTTCTTTGGTGTGGATTCAGGTTTGCCAGCCACTGTGTGTTTCTTTCCACGTCCAGACATTCTGATGGCGAGCAGACACAAAGGGTTGGAGATCTTCAAATTACCCAGGTGCTTGGGCTACAGATGACTTATAGCAAGAGAAGATGACAGCAAGGTGAGTTACACTTCCCGCTCTTCCACATCAAGAGGAAAGCTTGTTCTTTTCCTGAGGAGAGAGAGCACCACACACCGCAGTTCATTAATAGCAGAGCCAAGATTTTAGCTACTACCACCCTTTTACAGCCTACCTTTTAGGAGAGGGGCCTCATAAAACCAGAGTGGTTTGACAACCTATCAAGAAAGGGTTATTAAAGTATATAAGAAGAACTCAAAAGAAAAGAGGTTTTTCCCTGCTGCTTGGAATGTATTCAGGATCAAGGCACAGTGGGTCTTCTTCAGTAAGATTTTCTTAAACACCATAACTGTTACCTCAAAGCTAACTTGAGTCCAAGGCTGCCTCTTCTTCCAAGAGGAATCAGTATTCTAACATCTTCCATTATCAAGTTAGATCTTTCTTTCAGTTTAAATCTAAGAATTGGAAGATTCCTGCAGCCCACAGCATCTTATACCAGAATACTCCAAGTGGTTTTCATACAAAGTTCTAAATTAATTCCCCACGGGATATTCTCTGGCTACTATGGCAGTACTGGAGGTGTTCTGCACCAAGAAAAAGAAGAATTGACTTGGACAGCACAATGCAGACTGAAGAACAGAAATTACCTTCTATTTACTCAAGATTAAGGAAATCCAGTCCAGTTAGAGTACTTTTACAACTGGAGTGGAAAAAATACTATTTTAAATAATATTTCTAATCTATGAGTAGATAGCACAGTTAGCTTCCAGCACATCTGTTTGCAATATACAAGAACATCCATCCCTAGATTAACACATGGGGGTTTTATATAGTTTTTATAGATTTAAATATTAAAGAAAAAATCAGAATAAGACTTAGGAGGGAGGAACAAAAAAATCCCAGCCCATAATAAAATCCAAGCAAACCAAGCCATAGCTCCTTATCCCTACTACCAGACAATAATTTTCACATTCTGATTACTCACATTATGGACATAGTATGCTACAAATACAGTTAACTTACAAACTAATGTAAAGCCCACAATAACCCCAAATATTTCATTATGCATTATAAATGAAAAACACATCCCATTACCTTCAAAAATTCTTATTTTGGCCTAGTCTATGCTTTGTTACAGCCTGCACTCAAAGACAAACAAGCCACACAACACCATTCAACCTACCCCTGGGGCAGAACCTTTTTATTAGCAACTTTTTCTCCTCATCAGTGGATCACCTGGACAGTTAATGAGTCATTCTCACATGTGGTTCATCTTCCTTCTAACCCCTGATTGGGAGGAAAAGGAAAAAATATGTTACAGATGCCCAGAAGCAAATTCTCCGGGGGTAGAAGCCAGGCTGTCTCCAACAGCTGAGCCACAGCTATATTTCAGTCTCAGTGTGACACTGCCAGCTCTCACCCGCTCTGGCGGGAGTATTTCTGTCTGCACACTGTGTATAACAACAGTCCTCTCTTTCCTGCTGAAGCTTGATTAAAAAAAAAGTACATAGAGGAACTGTGATTTATAAGTACGATGTATTTTTAGTTGGCTGGGAGGGGGGAAACTGTGTATTGCTTTACGTGTGTCCTGGGCAGAGAGAGTTACGCTTCACTCACGTTGTGTCCGAGCCCCACCAAGTGATGTGGTGGGGCGGCTCCTAAGATTTGGCCTTCTGCCACTTCTTCTGGTAACTCTCTACCCCAGCTGGGGCTCAGGGTTTACTATGGGACCAGAGTGGTTCTGGTGCCAAGGGTCCTTGGCTAGTTCCTCTCTTGGGCAAAAATCTCACCTAATGCAAATTAGTATTTTTTAGCACCTTTTAAAAAATGAGTGCACATTCTCTGCTCACACTCTGTGTTTTCTGGTGTTCAAAATAAGCTCCAACCAGCAACAGACAAGAGCCATGGATGTGAATGGTATTTCAGCCACAGAAGATGACTTAAACCAGCATGTCCTCCTGAGACCTCAGGCTCCGACAAAACATTCGTACAGCAAAACTGGCACCGACAGTTCTGCTTTGGTTCTGCATGCTGGGTACTAACTGCAGGTCAGAGCCAAAAGACTTTGGAGCACCTGCAGAAGACTCCGAAATTGTGATCCCAAAAACTTCATCTCACTTGCTGCCCTGCTGGAAGGCTCCGTAGCCCTTTACTTACTGATTTAATGTTCTCACATCATCTATATTTGTGGCTCCATCTATCACTCAGACATCCACTTTTCCCAAAAGGATGAGCGTTTGGGTGAGGCTGAGTCTTCCTCCACCTCAGGGAGGGAGATGGGTATTGGGCACCCTCTGCACGTCCAAATACTCACCATAAGGACTGACATCCTCTAAAAGCACAGCTGTCCATTTCTTTTAGTTCAGAGGCAGAAAAGGTGGCTGTGCCTTCCCTTCAGTAAACCAGACTTAGCACAGGGTAAGTGCCCCAGCACGTTTTGGGATATACAGGTGTTAATGGGATGTCCTTGATGTTATAATAATGGGGATTCTGAATTTCCATTTCAGGCCCTTGGCAGAGCGAAGACACAGAACAAACACACTCCTAAGGCCTGCTGGCAGGTTGTGTGTGGGGGTTTTTCTGGGGACTCAGAGCTGGGCTCCCCCTTTCTGGGTGAGTGTGCTGACCATCAGGCTAGAGCATAAAAGGAGGGGGAGGTGGGAGCGGGCCTCTTCTCCCTTCTCTTCTGCTGTGTGTCTTTGAGAAGAAAGCTCAAGCTCTGCTCAATTCTTTGAAAGGGCCGAGAGGCCCATTTTTAGGGAACGGAGTGTTGATCCCAAATGGATTGGCACCATCACCCTCCACCCGCTCCTCGGTGTTTACTGAGTGATGCTTTAATACAGACTCAAAATTAAAATAAAAGCAGCTATCTAGACACAAATTTCTTGTAATACTAATTGGCTATGACCCAATCCTAACAGTATTTGAAGTATTGATAATTATGTCTGATAAGAATAGATAATATAGGTCTGATAATTTTATTTCTTTTTGTTTTGTTTTGTTTTATTTTATTTTTTAACAGAACAGGGAAAGAAAAATGAGGAGAGAAGCCAGTGGAGAAATAAAGCAGGATATGAAATGCAAACAAATAAAGAGAGGCTCAGTGAAGTGGAAAGGGAAGAGTTACAAAGAAAAAATAAGTCAGAGCGCCCCAAAACTCACCAACAGTATTTGGATGCTCCTAGGGAAGTGTTCCCTAGGGCTAACAATTTATTTGGGTTGTTTCTATGATGGTGCCCAGTTTGGCTTATGCGTTCAGGTTTATGGTAGTTCCAGGACACTGGCTGGCAAGCTTGAGGAGCTGAGGCTGTGCCCAGCTCAGCACATTGCCTGGTTGGCATCCCACGTCTCATGGCCACACTGCTTCCCCTGTGTACCCTACGGAGCCACACCATCCAACAAGGACGAACCCCCCAGGGCTGGGCAGGAGCAGAGGGGCTCTCAGCTCTGCCGCCACACAGCAAAGGTGCCCCCGAACTCATTTCAGCAGGGCTGACCCACAGAAAATGTGCTTTCTCTTCCTGCCTGGTTGCTTCACAGGTGAGAATGGAATGTTGGAAGGTGCTGTTGTCCCAAATCTGGGTTCTTTACCCGGCACGCAAGCCAATAACACACAGAGCAGAGGTATTTCCAAGTTTATTCCATTAATGCACAAAAATGGGATGCTCATCCCAAAACAGGAACACACCTTAGTTTCAAAAATCTCCACTTTTATACATTGATTATTACGTATTCAAAGAATTAATACATTTTCATTGTTATTCTCTTTAATGATTGGTCAAGATTTCTTTGCTTCCCGTGTAAATTAGCGCGCACACTCTGTCTTCTTCTCCCATTGTTCTCTTTCAAGTAAGTGGTATCATTTGGGTAGGTGGTCAACGAGTCAGTGGTTGCGATCTCCCCCTGCCAAAATTAACCTTTTACGTACTTCTCCTCTGATCTTGGCAGTTCCAAGTGGTTTTGCTAACCAGGCCTACAGTTCATCACTCTCTTGACATGAATACCCTGCTTAGCAACAATGCTACACTGCCTGGTGGTCAGTTCCTTAACTGAATCGTAGATAAGTCATGTCTAGTTACTATTTCTCTATTTCAGTATCAGGTAAATAATTAAATAGGGTTGGGGCAGTACAGAGGACTTGAGCAGCAGCAGGTTTTCTTAGTTCAATTTTCTTAGCTTCAATTACATTGCATGGGGACTGAGGCAAAGAAGGGTTAAGTGTGGTAAAACTAATAGGGAGGAATAAGCAGCTGCAGCACTGTTCTGGCAGAGGATGAAGTTGTGTGAAGCTACTCCCCAGATAAGGAGGTGCTGCTCACAGGGAAGAGAGATTCCCTTCTTGGTGGGAACATGATCTTTTAGAGTACGCGATGGTGTGAACGAGTAAAGTAGAAAATTACTGGCCTTGGTAGAAAAGTATATAAAGAGCACGCTTGCTTAATACAGCTGATTTTGATCCTGCATATCGGAGTCCATGTCTTTCAATCGCCACAACATTGTACATTTAATTTTACTAGTTAATGTCAGTTTTATTACAACAGTGCTAGAAAGTAGCTCATCGTTTCTTTTTAACTTCTGAAACAAGAGTTTCAGCACACACTAGATGTCTTCCAATCTGGTGCGGAATTCCTCGTTTCCCTCTCCACCGTGTAAACACTTTTTCCCAGGCTGTGTTTCGCAGGCTGCTTTTGGCGGACTGTGCTACTGAAAAAAAAAAAAGGATATAAGGGGGGAAGGCGAGGGCAGAGCTGTGCCCCAAACCGGGTTTGCCCCGGTGGCGGGGGTACAGCCTGGGGACAGGGACGGGTGCCCAGGGACCCCCAGGGATTCCTCTGCCCTCCGCGGCTTTACACACCTCTCCCGAGCCGATGTCGCTTTGAGGGGGTACGCGGAGAGGGGTCGGGGCTGCGGTACCCGCGTTGAGACCCCGCCGAGACGGGTTTCGGGCAGGGCGGCAGCCCCACAGGCCGCCCCCGCTGGGGCCGCGCAGACTCGTGGCTTATGCGAGCCCCCTTCCTACGAAACCCCTCCAGAAGCAGCCGCCGGGGTGGCACCGCTGGCAGGCCCGGGGACCAGCGGGGTGCCCGCCGCGGCTGCTGGAGGGACCGCCTGCCCGGTGCCCGTCGGCCCCGGGCTGCTCCATGAGGCACCCGACGCCTTTCTACCCGCAACGGGGGAGGCGGGCGGGGAAGGAGAGTTTCTACATCGCGCTGCTCCCCGCGGCGTGTACGCCCGGGGAACCGAGCCGGACCCCCTCATCGGAGCTCCCCGGACATGCTGCTTTCAAACGGAGCGCTTCCCCCCGCCGGCAGCACCCGCAGAGCCGCGCCGGGCCGGGCCGGGCCTTATTAGGCGTTACGGGAAGCGGCAGCGGTGCCGCGCCCGCCCCGCCGGGGAGCGCCGCCTCCTCCGGCCGCGCCGCGCACGCCGGGACCGGCCCTTCCCAGCCCCGGCCCTGCCCAGGCCCGCCGCCTCCGCTGACCGGGCCCGGGCCTCGGCCTCGGCCCCACCGGCAGGATGCAGGTGAGTAGCCGCGGGGGGGGACCCGCGCTCCCGGGCCGTGTGTGGCCGGTGCTGCCGGGGGGGGCTGGGGGAAGTCCGCCGGAGCCGAGCACCGGGCACCGTGCCGGGTCACAGCCGCCGGGGCGGGCAACACGCCGTGGGCCGCCCTNTTTGGTTTTTTTTTTTGTTTTTGTTTTGTGTTGGCGTTTTTTTGGTTTGTTTGTTTGTTTGTTTTGGGGGTTTTTTGGTTTTGTTTTTTTTTGTTTGGTTTGGGGGTTTTTTTGTTTGTTTGGTTTTTTTCCTGAGTACGATATTTATTTCGGTAGTGTAGTAAGCAGATGGGCGGGTGGGTGTTTTCGGCGCTTCATCAGTATGTTGATAAACGACAGTGGATGCTGTGAAACGCTGTGTCGAGGGGAAAATGACCACAGCCAGACACACACCTCCCCAAAACAAAAATCTCATGTGCTATTTGTTTTGCTACTTTTTTTTAATTATTATTTTTCCTCTTCCCGGTAGTCCAGAAGTACTGTGTTTTGGCCTGGAGAAGAGATACGGTCTCAAACAGGCCCAGTGTGAGCCATAGCAAAGCAGTAGGTGGTGTATTCAGTTTTCAAAGTGAACTTAGGTCAAGACAGTAAGGAACCAAAATCGGCCTGTGAGTGCTTATCGCTGAACTTTCATGGACTTAAAAACGTAAAATGGCTGTCGAACTTGGAAAAACTTCTACTGAACTTCTCAACGATACGTGGGTGCCTGTTGGCCTTGTTTTGCATGGTTATCGCGACTGTTCCACAATAAAGTCTCTTTAACTTTTAGAAACAATCTGGGCACAGATTTAGATCTGATTCCCTGGCAATGGGCTTGTCTGGCAGAGACTGCGCTTGCTTCTCTCTAAGCGCTTGTGTAGTCACACTGACTTAAATCTACCAAGGAGACTTCCTATATATCCTGAGTTGGGTCCGTAAGGCTGGCACCTGCGTGTCTTCTCACCAGTGCTTCCTGATGCAATGACCGCTGATTTGGTGGCCTCTTGTTCTGCTGAGGTTCTGTGAGCGCTGTGGCCAGTGTACGTCCCTGTCACCCAGCTGATTTCCGCCCCTTTCCTTTCACCTTGTGAGAGATGCAGTGATGCTTACAACGCTTCAAAATTCTGTACCCTACTAAGACCTCCTGTACGTACCATGATTGGGATGGAATAAAATCATAGAATCATAGAATGGTTTAGGTTGGAAGGGACCTTGAAGATCATCGAGTTCCAACCCCCCTGCCATGGGCAGGGACACCTCCCACTAGACCGGGTTGCTCAAAGCCCCATCCAGCCTGGCCTTAAACACCTCCAGGGGTGGAGCTTCCACAACCTCTCTGGGCAACCTGTTCCAGTGCCTTACCACCCTCACAGTGAAAAATTTCTTCCTAATATCTAATCTAAACCTGCCCTCTTCCAATTTAAAGCCATTCCCCTTTGTCCTATCATTACATGCCCTCGTAAAAAGTCCTTCCCCAGCTCTCCTGTAGGCCCCCTTTAGGTACTGGAAGGCCGCAATAAGGCCTCCCCAGAGCCTTCTCTTCTCCAGGCTGAACAACCCCAACTCTCTCAGCTTTTCCTCATAGAAGAGGTGCTCCAGGCCTCAGATCATCTTTGTGGCCCCCCTCTGGACCTGCTCCTACAGGTCCATGTCCTTCCTATGTCGGGGAAAAAATGTCAGTCCTCAGGGTACTGGTCTGGGGCTGGAAAGAAGCCTCAGCATCAGGAGGATGCACACTGATTTTCTGGCACCATCTAGACAGTTACCAGTTTAGCAATGGGCTGTGTCTCTTGAAAAACTTGCCGCTGTTGAGTTCTGGAAGTGGTAAAGTTTACCTTGAATGCACATCATTGGTTTCTTGTTCTGTTTTAGGACCCAAATAAAGACACGGAGTGGAATGACATCCTACGCAAGAAAGGTATCCTTCCTCCAAAGGAAAACCTGGAGGAACAGGAACGCGCAAAGGAAGAGGAGCAGCTTGCCATCCTTCAGAAGTCTCTTGGTGAGTGACCAGCCAACTCGGGCAGCAGCAGCTGGATCAGTCTAGGAATAGCTCCTGGGGGAAGAAATGGCCAGCGGGAATGTTTGTATGCCTGTAAACCAGTGTGTCCTTTTCCAGGTTTGTAAGGGGTACCAAAGCTTCTTCTCGTAGAGGGTGATCATCTTTTAACAGTAGCAAACAAATATGTTCCTGAACACATGGATTTTTCCAGCACAGGAAAGCTCTGTTCTTGATGTCAGCTCTGTATTTTTATAGAAATAAATGTTTGAAATCTGAAATAAAACAGTGCGAAGGGAGTCTGCCATGTGAATGTGCAAGTAAAAGTATCTCATGACGTTACCTGTTGTATGCTTCCTCCGTTGTTCAGGCATCCCTGCCGTGGGGTGTGTGTGTGTGTTAGGTACATCTTTGCTGTAGCCACCAAACTTGAAAGCTAGTGCAGGTACTCATGTGCTGGCCTAGGCAGCCTTCGGCTCAGTCTTTTACACCATTATCTTTCCATCTATATGTCTAAAGTGCATAATATTTTCTAAAAATCCAGTAACAATAATACTTCAAAAAAGCCATATTTCCCCTAGTTAATCTGTCCTTAAAGTAAGTAAATTCGGCTGGACTGACAAAAGCTGAGTTTTAATCCTGGAGCGAGTTTTTTTTCTGATTTGATGTTTCTTCCATTCTAGTGAAAACTTATGAGGACATGACTCTGGAAGAGCTGGAAGAGAATGAAGATGAATTTAATGAGGAAGATGAGAAAGCTATTGAAATGTACAGGTGAGAGCAGCATGCAGAATTTGGCTTTAATGAAAATTGGAGGTTTTTTCTTTTATATGCTGTTAGATATTGTTGACAAGAGGAAGGATGTTGTTAGGCCTGATGACTGAAAAAGTGGGTTGTGATTCTGGTCTCTTGTAGAGCTTCTAAGTGTCTTTAATAGGATAACTGGGTTTAAATTCGGTGTCCTCTATCTACAGCCTAGTTTTGCAGAGATAATGTGCACCTGCTGAGTGCATGGCTGGGGATTCTGAGAGCTTTGAAAATCACCTCCAAGATTTCTCAATTTTTGCATGAATGAGATTAAGGTACTGCAGATTTACATAATTACAGTGTTGGTTTTCCATTATCTCTTTCTCTCTACCATCTCTCGTGGTTTTTGTCATTTAGTTTGGTAGCGTACTATCTGCAGAAGAAATGTCTGCTGAGGGCAGAAATGAGGAAAAAAAGAATAGTCCATGAAACGTAGTTGTACTTTTTGCATGTTGGTGGTTTTAACTTGTGATGCAAATAGAAGAGCATCTGTTGACTGTGTCAACTTGCTTTTGTTGCTGTGGCATTTGAAGAAGTTTGTAATGTGCCTCGGAAGTCTAGGTTTCAACCAGCTCCTTTAAGTGTTGTTCTGTCAAAAAATACATCTATTCTCAAAATCTCTTTCCCGTTCCTTGCTGTTCAGGCAGCAAAGATTAGCAGAAATGAAAGCAGCTCAAATGAAGAATAAATTCGGGGAAGTTTTGGAGATTTCAGGAAAAGATTATGTTCAAGAGGTTACGAAAGCTGGAAAAGGTATATGGGTAGTCCTGCACCTCTACAAACAAGGGTAAGAATTTGTTTTTAACCTTTAAACCTTTCACTGTCAATAGCTGTAGATACTCTAGACAAATGTGTAGTTATTGTGGAAATTCAGGAACTGATTCTGGAGTTCTAAGGAAAAAAAAAGGGATTAGTAATTTTATTACTGTTGACTCAGGAGTGCTGAACTTGGCTCTAAAATGATGTTACCACAAAGTGGCTTTTTTATACATCTATACAGCACAGCATGGCTTGTACCATACAGCTGCTACTGAAATATCGAAGCTTTGGAAATTATTCTGGGTAAAGCATGAGGGACTCCATTAGAAGGATCACTGTGTGTCTTTAGCCTGGTTTATTGAGGCATAAAAACCAAGTGAACAAGGTTTCCTGTCAGCATGATGGAAAAATTTGTCATAAAGGTCTGATAAGTTGCTAGAATTTTCTGGAAAGGTTTAGAAATACTTGATTTCGTTAATTGTCTCTAATTGCCTCACAGGAGTTCATAGTCATTTGCATACTTTCTTTCAGGAGCTGCTTTTCTCTCTATTTTGCCCTTGCTTATGCAATTTCTAAATGTCATATCTTCATAAACCAATTTCTTTGTGTGATACAGAGAAAGGTTGTATTGCTAATATCTTAAAACAAAAAAAATCCCACCACCCACCAAAGCCTCCAGTGATGCCATTTTCTTTTGAATGGTGGAATATTGGACAACAAAAGTATTCAGAAGTTGCTTCTGGTACATTTATCTTTCCATAAATGCTACTCATCGAGCTGATGCTTCTGACCTTTCTTCTGGAGCAGGTTACTGTCTAATTTGTCTTTTATTTTTTCCTTATGTGTGTCTGTTGCTGTTCTTCACAGAATTCCACTCTGTGCCTTAATTAATCAACATATGAGCGGGCTTGCAAGAAAGTTCAAAGACGTGAAATTCATCAAAGCTATCTCTACCACCTGCATTCCCAACTACCCCGATAAGAACCTGCCTACGATATTCGTCTACCTGGAGGGAGACATCAAAGCTCAGTTCATCGGGCCTTTGGTGTTCGGTGGCATGAACCTGACAAGGGACGGTGAGTGTCTGCATCTCTGATCTTCCAAAGGAAAAGCAAAACTGCTTTGCTGGGAATGAGAGAAATGAGGCTTAGGAGGAGAAGGGAGGTACTAAAAATAAATTTTTTGCACCTTTATGGTTCAACAACATGTTATTATGGCTATCTTGTAAAAGCAGTGAGTGACTGAGTAGGCCAACATAGATATTTATCTCATGTGTGTGCAAGTATTCACACCCTGTGTCGGGTAAAACATATTTTCCTACATATATTAAAGGATAAATAATACCCATGCACATTCTTTGGGGCTCTTGTACCTGAATGACCAACCGTCCCCCCAGTTACTGTATAATCCATGCACTTGATAACTGGTGCTTGCCTGTTGCGTTGTAGGGCTTCTTTTTTCATTTTCAAGCTGATGGCATGTATTTGTCTGTTGTACCTTCCTGACATGCAGGCTTCACTCCTTATTAACCTTTAAAGGGAGCCGGTCCCTCTGCCCAAATGGGGCTGCTACCCTGAAATTGGGCTGCTTTCTTTTCCTCTTGCCGTCTCCTGGAGCACGTTAAGCTCCTGCCTCAGTGGTTCAGAGGGCACAGGGCTCTGTGGGGAGAGGCTATTACCTTTCCTGGAGGTCTCGGTTTTTCCCTAGACCTATTTCTCCTTGCCCATCTCGGCAGCCTGGGTCATGCAGCCTCGTCAGCATGAGGTACTTCAGGAGATGAGGGTGGCAATGCAGGTCTCGGGTTTGGTAAAAGCTGCTCTTTGGAGGTGGTTGGTTGGGGATGGTATCTTACAGCTGTGCTTAAAGACAGAGGTCAGTGGTGGAAAAGGCTTCTCTTGGAAAGCAAATACAACTTGGATGCAACCTGGTGGATTTTACTTCACTTAAAAGGATACTCATCAGCTTTCTGAGTAGGCATATTGGTCTGGATACCTTCAAGCTCTTTCAAGGTCAGACTTTAAGGGCGTCTTTATCTGAAGTGAACCACAGTTAAGCAGCATTTCGAGGTCCCTGCTGAATGGTCACTGCCTATACTGGGATAGGATGCAAAGAGTTTTTTTTTACTAAACCTCTGAAGTTTACAGGGTATCTTGAGCACATGCCATAGAAAACGCTCCCCTGGCTTGAGCTGTCAGAAGGGGAAAAGCTCACCAATGAGATTGCTGATTGGAGAACAGCTAACTCTTACTACAGAGGTTGCCTAATTATGCACTGAAGTGAGCAGTGGTAGCAGAACCTACAGTTAGCTTTCTCCCATTTTTAGCACATAAATAATTGATTTTGGGGGGGTCCAAAGGTGACTGAGCCAGCTTAATTCAGTCATCACAGAAAGCTGGGCACTGAAATTCTGCACTTTCTTGTATTTCTTTCTTCCTTCTCCCCTAAGCCTAGGTGACTTCCACTGGAGATTAAAGAAAGTGTGAGGTTGTATTCATTACTCTGTAATGTCTGAAGGAAATTGGATTTAATGATAGGGTTGCCAGCAGGACTAGGAGAAAGGTTTCAATTGAATGTGTTGTATTGACTTTCTACCACTTCTGGGAAGCAATCCAATTTGGGTCTATATAGTAATGGGCCTACTACTGGTGGTGGAGTCTCTCTTACTGTCTTGCTAAGGAACTAATAATCAGTGCATGGCATAGCGGGAAAGGGGTGAATCACATTTACAGAGTACATCTCTGAAAAAATACCTGTAATTTAGATGTGTAAATGGAATTGCTACATTTTTTTTCCCCTCGGCAAATCTGCCACTTCTGACTCTGATGAACCTGGTGTATGATGGAAACAGCTGTAACACATGAGCAGTATTCCTTCACCAGCAACAGATGTGCAAACCTGGGTTTTTTCTGCCCTTAAATGGGTAGAAGGAGGTGGGATTCCCTTTCACCATGAGAATTGTCTCATCTAAAGCTGCTGCTCTGTATCAATTACCTGTTTTGCACTCCTGGTGGTAAAGGGAGCAGGGATGCCAGCAGTGGGCTGCAGAGCGGTACCCTGAGCTCTGCTCCCTGGACTGAAACCTGTGCCAGCACTGGTGATGGTGAAGGGAGGGCTCTGCTGGAGCAGGTGTGGGAGACAGGGACTGGGACCCCGGGGGTAGAAGGGGAGGGGGAGGAATAGAGCAGGGCCCTGGTTTTGGTGGTGGTGATGGCAGGGTGATAAGAGATATCAGCTGGGGAAGCGAGGGTGGGAAGGGCAGTGGGGGATTGTGGTGATCTGAGGTCCCTTTTTATCTCTGAAGGTAAACTAGGAAGTGCAAGGTGCTGTTGTACTGAAATAAATAAACTAACCTGTGTCAGAAGGAGTCAGAGCTGGAGAAAGCCTGGTCTGCTTCCCCACATTCATGTCTCTCATTTTCCTCTGCACAGAATTGGAGTGGAAGATTTCAGAGTCAGGCGCCATCAAGACAGACCTGGAGGAGAACCCCAGGAAGCAGATCCAGGACCAGCTCATGTCCTCAATCAGGGCATGTGTCCCAGCCAGGGAGGAGAGTGACTCAGAGGATGACTAACAACTCCTGTGTCTGCATCAGGATTGATATAGTACACTTGCAGCCAGTGTTCCCACCTAGAGCACTGGAGACGCTTATGAAGATCTCGCTGACCCCCAGAAGGGTAATATCTCAAGACAGCCACTTGTCTAGAAACTTCTAGAAACAGAAAAAGGTTTCTTAAAAAAAATAATACCTGAAAGACATTTTATATTATGAAGGCTGAGTAAATCTTACTCAAAGTTTTAAAATATAGACATCAGTAGAAACAGAGGTCTCTTGTTGTTATTTTCATAGTAAATTGCTGACTTCTTTAAAAATTCTGAAATACGAAGTGGTCTTAAGTGCACTGGTTTTGACAAGCTTAACTTGTGTAAATCGAATCTAAGTAGCTGGTCTTAAACATAATTGGTTGTAGCACTTAGTTGGGCCCTCTGTCATCTCGTTGGGCATAAATGTTGGACAGCCTGGAGAGCTAGGGGAGGTGGCCTGTGACATGGGCACTGCTGAAGGTGACGTGTGGCTCTTTGCAGAGGTGTGCTGGCAGGAGGGCCACCACAAGGCCATGAGCTGGGACACCAGACGTCTCAAGAAGAAGCCTCTGACGGCCAGTGTCTCCTGGGATCTGCTGAGTCCAGAACTCCTGTTCACATGCACCAACTCATTTAGCAGCCCCATTTTGCGGGGCCTGATCTTCCTGCACCACACTTACCTGCTGATGAGGAATAGAAATTGAAGATGGTGGTGCTCGAGTGTGAAATTGCTGACTTCTTCCACAAAATCAGAAGTCTGATGCAATAATACAGTAGTGCCGTTGCCAAATGGGAGGGGAAATGATATTTGAGGAGCTGATGCATTTCTGTACTAAAGTTTTCCATCTTCTTCTAGGTACGGTAATAATAATCAGAGCCTTAGAAGAGAATGAACTGAAATACCACCTTAATTATAGATCTGCTGACACTCAGAGCTGCTTGCTTATTTTGGGTTGGATTTAACGTCCACCTACACTTTCAATTTGTGTGCTCTTGGGCTAACAAGCTCCAAGAGCTTTTGCTAACAAGGTTGCCCCAAGGACATTTTGTTATATTGCTGATGGATTCTGTGGGTGGATGGTACAGAATGCAATGCTCAATAAGCAGCAGGTTTTATTTTAGTTTCTTACTAGTTCATAGCAACTTTTAAGCATATTTCCTGCACTCTGTCTCCCCAGTCAAATCAGTGTGTAGTTCAAACAACAAATAACTGTTCCTTAAACTTCAGGTGAAGTTGTCAGATCCTGATGGAGAGTTTCGTCTTTGAGATCTGAATGGTGATTTGAGTGTCGCTTACATCTCTTTTTTTGTGTGTGTGTGTGTGTGTGTTTGACAAAATAGCTAAAATGCCAATACTGAGCAAGTGAGTCAAATGCAGTGGGATACAAACTGATAAATACTGAATATTGTTGTTGTACATACCACTGCATTTTTCTTCACACTGGACTGTCCAAAATGCTGTCAGACCTGATGTTTTTCTGTACTTACCTACCTGTTATTACAATCTAGGAAGAGGACAACTCTTTCTCCCCATAGAAGCCTGCTTATTTTGCTTATCTTTTGCTTCTCATTTAACTGTGCTTTGGAGTGACCTCTGAGCATGTGGACTTTTGAAGGAGACTGTCTAGAGGAGTAGCTTCTAAAGGGCATCTGGTCCAAAGAGCTAGGCCAAAGCTATCCTGAAATAAGGCCCTCTGAAATCTCTGTAGAGTGGATGGCATAGCCTCAGCCCATCCCTCCAGATCTGCTGCTGTTAAGCTGTCTGCATTGCTGATGCAGACACAGCTGCCATACCCTTCTCAACTTGTTTTTAATTTAAAGTTTATCAAACCTTGTAGGAAGGGAGGTGGAATCTGCAATCCATCTTATATCGCTGCTGTGACAACTTCAATTTGAAATCTAATTTAAAAGTAGGCAATGCTTTGGATACTTTTTTTTACTTGTATTATTCCCTCTTTTATTGTCTTCCACTTCAGTGCCTCTACGGTGGCAGAGTAGCAATAACGTTGCAGCTGCCCTTTCACTGTCTTCTGGACCATTGATGATTTATGGACTGCAGCGGGAGAGGAGCCCAAAGCAGGATGACCACTGCATTTGGATGGGGTTGCTGAGGGCTATGTCCTGTGGGGTCTTGGAAACAGCTAGGGATGAAGACTCCTCCAGTTGTCCCGTTGCTGCACTGGCGCCCTCTGTCCTTTGCATCCTGCACAGGACAGCACAGGCAGCAAGACCTTGAGCCAGAATAACTAAAGACAGAGGAGTCTTGTCCAGAGCTTGATCCAAAGCTTGTTGTTCAATCAGAACTGGTGTTTCAAAGAGAGACAGACATCACTAGGATATTAACTGTAGACCTACTAGAGCTAATGGATAGAGAAAGCTGAAGGACAGAGTACATCTTTTGACCAGACCATACCAGCTTGCAAGGACCTTAGCCAGTGCTCAAGCCCTCTACTCCAGAAACTCTGCAAGTCTTCCTTAAAAGCTTCCTGCTTGCTTTTGTCCACGCTGGCACAGTGACTTTTTCTCTTATCTGCAAAGTAAACCATCTTAGATGGGATGGTGGCCTCTCACCAGAAGGGCTTTTGCTTGGTGAATGAGGCACTGCCCCTGGTCCAGGTTTGAGCCCCCCAGGCAGAAGTGAGAATTGAACTGAATTGCCGATGCCCTTGGTGTGCGGTGCGATAAGCCCTTGGATAAATAAAAGGCAGGTGGGACTTTGGGCTGTTTCCATAACAGCCTTCTCTTCCAGCAGGATATTAAAACCACAGCTGCCTTCTCCTTTTGTATGGAGTCCAGTAGGTTGTGTGGGCTCTGGGACCGCCAAGAGGATTGAGCTCCCGCAGGGGACAGGGACTGTGTATGGGCATCTTGTTGCCCCAGGCTGCTCAGCTGTGGTGAGCAAGATCCCCTGTGCCTGTAAATGACACGCTACCCACAGGTAGTAGCAATGTTTTTCCTCTACAAGGAGTGAACCAGTCCTGCCCAGGAGATTGGGTAGGGGAGGGTGAGATTGCCTCTTCTTCTGTCCTCCTCTCTGCTGTCTGTCAGGACTACATCAGGGGCTGCCTTGCTGTTTAACAGGCGCCATTGAGCAACATACAACAATTCAGGAGAAATGGAGACAAAGTTTGACTTGTACTGTCTTTTATCCTGAGCTGCTTAATGTGTTGACACGTTGGGGGTTGCCATTCGAGGATGCTGTGCTGATAGGGGCAGATGTGAGAATAACTGAAAACCAGAAGAGGCCGAATGTTCTGCCCAGCTGCTGAGACCCATGCAGAGCATCATTTCAGATGGTCTCTGTGCTTCTCGGTATTTGGCTAAGGGTGAAAACAGCATCTTGTATCCTTATTCTCTTTGTTGCCAATCATGTCGCTCTGCTCAAGGCCTTTTGTAGAAATTAGGTCTCTGCAGGAAATGGATAATGAGATCTGTTTAACCTTTCGGCAGCGCAGAAACTATGGAGGCAGACAGTTAAGGGGAAAGAGCTTTAGCTTAAGAGGAAGCCGGCTGCTAAACAGCAAACCAAACCAGCCAATTAATATACATAGCGGAATGAGGCAATATAATGGGAGAAAATAATTGGAGAGCAGGACTCTCATTTGCAAAGATTTGGGGCACCGTTGCTAAATGCACTATCGGCATTTTTGCAGCCTGTCAGCAGTGCGTGTCAGATCAACGCTTACTCCTCACTGGCGTGAGAAGGGTCTTTCTGTCAGCTATCGTAGAGGCAGCCATCCTGTAGGTGAGGCTTGTAAGAGTTACTGTCCTGCGTGCTGCTGTGAAAGCATCCCTGACTCATCCCACACTGCAGCAGTGCCAGCAGGTGGGGGTGGGGGGGGGAGTAACGCTGGGCCATAGACAGGGGCAGATGATTTGCCATTAGTAGACAGTCACTCTGGAGGGTTTTTTTTTTCTGCGAAATATAAGTGAACCACTGGTAATAAAAAGAGTTTTCTTCACAGTACAGGCCTGAAGTCTGCTGCTTACCCCAGGGTATGTGAGCAGCCACATTAGGTTCGTAGGAGGCTGCCCCGATCCAGATAAGTCACCACTGTGATTTTCTTTTACCCAGACCCACTTGCACTCACAATCTGCACTCACCAAACCTGGAGGGTAACGCTTTGCATCTGCTTCACATGCAGAGAGAGAGCCAGGTGTTGTGTGAGCAGGGCAAGGCTGTGGAGGGGCAAGTTCTCCAGGTACTTAATCCTACCATGGTTGGGAGCCTGCATGTAGGCAGAAGTGTCTGCAGGACTGTGATCCTGGAGACACTGGGGTCTGGAGGACAAGTCTTATGAGGAACAACTGAGGGAACTCGGGTTGTTTAGCCTGGAGAAGAGGAGCCTCAGGGGACACCTTATCTCTCTACAACTACCTGAAAGGAGGTTGTAGAGAGGTGGGGGCTGACTTCTCCCTGGTGACAAGTGATAGGATGAGAGGAAAGGGGTTCAAGTTATGCCAGGTGAGGTTTAGATTGGATATTAGGAAAAATTTTTTTCACTGAAAGGGTTATCAAACATTGGAACAGGCTGCCCAGGGAGGTTGTGGATTTGCCATCCCTGGAGGTGTTTAAAAAAATGGTAGACGTGGTACTTGGGACATGGTTTAGAAGTGGTTTTGTCTGGTTAGGTTAATGGTTGGACTTGATGATCTTAAAGGTCCCTTCCAACCTCAACAATTCTATGATTCTATGATCGCAGGAGGTGAAATGAAGGAGTGTCCTTTGAATACCCGTGCTGTGCTGTACCCGTTTTGGTCAGGTCCCCCTTTCCCAGGGCTCGGCTCAGCCTTGCCTGCCTCCTCTTTGGGTCTGGCCCATCACCTCTCTTCCCAAATACGCTCAGGTGGGTATTCGGTTGGTCTTACTGCTGGGAGGAGTTTAACTTGAGATGATTTACTACGAGAAAGCTGGGTGCATGTTTCCACCTCTGCTGGATCAGGGTGCAGAATAAGCACACAATGTTAGGCCATAGGTTAGCATGACATCCGAACACAAATATTTGTCTTCATAGAGTTTGTGAAAAAAGTAGCTCTGATCTACAGCAATTCCCATGGAAGTTAAGGTGTACTTTTTATTCCTGTATTATAAACTCAAGTCCACAATAATTTGTCTTTATTCTCTGGAAATCTGGGGAAGTTTCCTATTTCACAGGCTGTGTAGCAAGGGGAAAGGAGACTTCTAGTAGCAACCTCAGTAACTTAATTTGGCCTAGCTCTTGTTTTGTGAAGGGGGTAAAAAACCTTTTGCTACATATTTGTTGGGATCGGATCATGTCTAAAACCTTTACTCTCACTGAGATGAAAGGGGAATGCTTTCCCTCCTCCATTCTTTTAAATCACTACATTGCTAAAACTAATCTATTCCCTGTCAATTGTTGGGAAGGCAGTTGAACTCATTTCTCGTTACAGCCCATTATAAATCACTCCTCATTTCAATCTCATTTAGCTAATTCAGTCATCAAAGGATTGCAGGAGGCATAAAGTATTTTATTGATGCATTTAGCTCTTCACAGAATTATATAAAGTATTGAACTTCCTAGGTCTATCTGTTTGCAGATGGCTCTTGTGATGCAGGGAAAGGCTTCATTCCCTCCTGTGGAAGACAGAACCATTAAAAAAGAAAATCCAACCAGCGAGAGATTCTCTCTAGGCTTGTGTGGGAGATTGATGAACGATCTGACTTGTTTTCATATAACGTGTTAAAACTTTCATCTCTTGACACCCTGCTGAATTTTTCAGGACTTTACCAGCTTAATTTTAATTTACAGAGCTGACTGAAGGAATTGAGGTCTGATAAAAAATGGCAAAAAAAATCAAGTAATTCTGGGGTTGTTTCTGTTTAACACTTCAAACGTTAAATAAGCAAGAAATTATATAATCTAAGGCAGAACAGTCCATGTAACAGATGTTAATGGACAATTAATGAGATGAATGTAATTATGCATATTTGTAAGCCTCTGGCTCCATGTATAAAAAGTCATATTTCTTCAAGTATATTGAACAACTTAAACACAAAGATGCTTCTTATGGAGGGAAAAGTTACAGCATTTACTAGCAAGAGCAAGTCTTGGTTTTCCAGACAGCAGTTGCCTACCCCTAAAGTGACACCGACTTCTGCTATGGCATGTGTCTTCCCGATCCCACTCCCCTAAATATCGACGGGAATACTTTCATTTACAAGGAGGGCGGCAGAACCAGCTACTGAACTTTTCTTCTTGCCTGATTGCGGTTTATCCTTCTGTGAAATAGTACAGACTGTCTGGGGGTGTTGGGAAACTTCATTAATTATCTGCCCATATGTAGATGATTTCTGTTATGTAAAGCTGAAAGTAGGGATGTCCTGGATCCTTCAAGTTGACTCTCTCTTTTTGTGGTTTAGTTGTTCCTAGCCTCAGGTGATGAGAGGAATGATTGTGAGGGCCACCTCCATGGCAGGAGAAGAGCAGTAATAGACACTTGCAAAGATTGATCTCTGCCACAGGACCAAGGTATCGACTATTTTCTTTAGCAAGAAAGTGCTGGTGGTAAAAAGATGCAAAGTTTGGTGGGATGAAGCAAAACTAGGAGAATACGCAAAATGCGGAGTTGGGTTTCCCATCTGGTAACGTCCCCAGACTTCTTTAGCTGATGTGCACTCCCTCTGGTTACGTCTAGCAAATTTAATAGTGTTAGGGAATGGATGGCAACTGGATCCTGTGGGGTGAACCAAGTCCAGACCAAAGGGCTGATGCTGGAAGTGCTTGAAGAAGTTTCCTCTTGTCTTCTTTCTCCCCCTGAGAAGAAAGGGAGGAGGAGAGCCCTCCAGACAGTGAAAGACATGAAGGGCATCAGGCACAGGTAGGTAAAAAGGGGGTCAGATGGGAGGCTTAAATGAAAAGTCTGTTCGTCACTAGAGAAAAAGGGTAGAGGTGAGGGAGATAGATAGTAAAGAAAAAATTGAGAGCTCGCATTGAGGAAGATTCAGGGATATTTGGTGCTGCGATACACTAGGAGAAGCACTGTTCTCAAAGTATGGGCTTCACGTGTGTAGTGCACTGAGGATAGCAGAGGGGATGAGAGCATTAAATCAAAGACCAAAAGGAGAATAGCATATAGGAAGAAAAAAGCCAGGTAAACATGGATGCACTGATCCAGAAAGAAATATTAAAGGGTAGACTGCAAGTAAGTGCCACTATTAATGAGAGCAGTCACCAGGCAAGTTTTCAGTAAGTAAAATCAATTGGTAAAAAAAAATCATACCTAATTCAAGCCAGGACAAGACACTGCTGTAATATTTGCATACTAATAAGCATAAGCTCAGCAAAAGCTATGAATCTTTCAGGTGAGAGGAGCTGTTTATATCCAGTTTTGCAAGACATATTAAGCACTGGTGGCATGATGTACCTAGTGTATGTTACAGATCCAGCCCAGCAGATAAGATGAGCTTTCTCTCTCCATTAAGATGTCAAATGTTACTTTCCCTTTAACAGCACTGCATTGACATTTTCAAACTACTGCCCTGTGCATTTGCATTGTATTATAAAAGAGATATCGGGGCAATTTTAAAAATATTTCAGTAACAATGCCATCACTGGCTTATCGGTAGCAGTCCCACTTTGAATGCAGACACAGAAAAGAGGGGAAGAGGGAGAAAACATTTCTTTGTCCTTTTCTTGACTAGTAGCTGATACTTCAGGCCTTACAACCTCAGGGTGTTCCTCACGAGAAAATGGTGATGAAGAGCTTTGGTGGCATCTCTACAAAACATCCCCCCCTCATCCTCCTCCTCTCCTGGTGGTAGGGTAACCAGCAAGCACATGGACATCCTCCTAGCTAAAACACTGGTACGCTTCCGTTGCTCCAGGTTTCAATCAGGGGGAAATCTTTAACACCAAATCCACAACAGCTGTAACTGTCACTCCGTGTCTGTGTGGAGCACATGGGACTTCCTTAGGAAGTCATGCAAGAAACTGGGCCCTGCCACATCTCCGGGTTTGGGCCCTGTTCACCTTGTTCTGAAGTGCAGACAGTGCCCTGGAGACCTAGGCCCTCAGCTGGATACGGGCATTACTCTTGCTTAGAAAGCAGGCAGAGGGCAACTGAGAGTTTTCTGCAGACTCAGCTTCCCTCCATAGGGGAAGCAATTTCCCCCGCAGTGCAAAGGACCCCTTGGAGCTGGGCACCTCCACGACACAGAAGTCACACACTCCCTGTCAGTGCTACTGGATTTTATTTCATTACCCCGTCAAACGGGGAACATGTGAATACCAAAGCGCATCTTGCCCTGGTCACGGTGTGGGAATCAGTGCAGATGGGATCCTGGCTGAGGGCGACTAGCTGGTGAGGCTGTGCAGGATGAGTGCTCAGGCCCACCAGGATCCAGGGAGTACTTGGAGCCACTGGTTCACCCCCTGGTCTTGCTGGCAGTGAGACAAAAGCTTACTTGGAGCAGAGATTATAGAATCATAGAATGGTTTGGGTTGGAAGGGACCTTAAAGATCATCTAGTTCCAGCCCCACTGCCATGGGCAGGGACACCTTCCACTAGACCAGGTTGCTCAAAGCCCCATCCAACCTGGCCCCTTCTAGGGGTGGGGCATCCACAGCTTCTCTGGGCAACCTGTTCCAGTGCCTCATCACCCTCAGAGTAAAAAATTTCTTCCTAATATTTAGTCTAAAGCTACTCTCCTTCAGTTTAAAACTGTTACCCCTCGTCCTATTGCTACAGTCCCTCTCCACCTATTCTGTAGGCCCCCTTTAGGCACTGAAAGACTATTATAAGGTCTCCCTGGAGCCTTCTTTTCTCTAGGCTGAACAACCCCAACTATCTCAGCCTGTCTTCATAGGAGAGGTGCTCCAGCCCTCAGATCATCTTCATGACCCTCCTCTGGACCTGCTCCAACAGGTCCATGTCCTTCTTATGTTGGGGGCTCCAGAGCTGGATGCAGTACTGCAGGTGGGGTCTCACAAGAGTAGAGTAGAGGGGCAGAATCACCTCCCTCGACCTGCTGGCCATGCAGCTTTTGATGTGGCCCAGGATGTGGTTGGCTTTCTGGGCTGCGAGCGAACATTGCCAGCTCGTGTCAAGCTTCTCATCAACCAACACCCCCAAGTCCTTCTCCTCAGGGAGGAGGAGGCGTGGGGTGCCAGATCTTTCACATACCTCTGTGGGAGGACTCCCAGGCTGCACTGGTATATGTTGCTCTGTGGTTTTGGGAAGGCATGCTCATGGATGAGGCATGGAAATGGGATCAGTTGCTCTCTATGGCTGTGGCATCTTTTTGTTACATAAACAATATGGCTTCACTGGGCCTCATTTACTGACCATATATTGGTGTTTCGGGGGTTTTGTAATTTATATCTGCAGTGAGGTGTGAAACACTATGAGGGCAATTGCTACACTAGGGTAGTCGTTGTTTTGTCTATTTGTCCATGTATGCCAGATTTTCCTGTATAGGAGTTCTCTGCTGTTGCCTTAATCACTGTGTGTCTGCATGGCCACCAGCACTTGCAGATAGCCTGTGAGTAAATGCTGCTATTCCACTTGTTAAAGCATAACAGACTTTTGCAGTACTTTTTTAGCCCCGATTTTCCACTATTTTATTGATTTCATTGTGATACAGCTGGCTTTTTTCATTAAATATACTTAATGAAGTGCTTTACAAGACAAAAATGAAAAATTTGGTAGCTCAGAAAGCAGTTCAAATCTTGTTATCGTTGTTTGAGATCTGGAACAAGCTGATGCTATTTAGGGAGATTTGGCCACTCAAGGGCTCCAATGCCACTTCAGGCATCCTGGAGCTCTCAGGAGAGGCAGGAAGGATGAGAAACTTCTGCAGTGTGACCTCTCACAAGCATGCCAGGCGCGAAGTAAATGTGATTGTGCACAAGATGGCAATGTTCTCCGCAGAAAGGGCCTTTGCTTCCTTCCTTGCTGCAGTCTGCCTGAGTACTTTTAGACATTCTACTTGTTTCAGTGGAATATCAATAGCAGCACTTCAGATGCTCAGTTCTGCTGTGTGCAGGATCGAAGGCTCTGTGAATACACACAGTGAGATATGCACACCAGCTGTATGTTCAAATACATCTCACTGCAGACATGTGTAAATCTGTTCCGCAGGTTTCTAACAGCTTTAGCTGACGCACCAGACAGCAGCTTGTTTTTCCTGCGTTCTGACCTGACTATTATTCCACACGAACATGGTATCTATAGCATTAACTTCACAAGACTGTTTTTCAGGAAGAATACATCTGTCACCGTGTTGGTCACGCATAGCTGGCCATACACACTTTGGATTCACTCATCAGCACAGCTCCAGGCATCTTGTCCACAAAAACATCACATCTAAATCTGTCTCCAGAAAGAGGTTGGATCCAAATTCAGTAAAGGCTGAGGAATGGGCTCAGCCGGGCTGTGGCAGAGCAGCCCCATCCCAGAGCATGAGATATGTGAAAGTCTTCACAGGACTAAAGTGTGCCTGTTCCTCATGGCCGTTCCTGTCTGAGGTAAGATCATACCCACACCTTTCTGTAGGACGGTCTATTTCTCTTTTGGAGAAATGCTTACATAAATAGATGGCTTTTACTGGGTGAGATACCTGGGTTAAGCATTAGGAATCTCCTGATTTAGAGAGCAGAGAGCACCCTGGACCAGGAGCAGACACCTCTAGACTGAGAAAACTTTACTGAGTGAAAAAGCTGAGGGCTAGTATATGTCAGTGGTGTTAAAAAAGACCCAGAAACTTAAAAACTAAAAAGCTTGTATTGCATGCTGTATTGGTTTGAGAGAAGAATATTGATAAAATATTCATCCAAATTGATTATGCAAATATGCGAGAGTCCCTTCACAGATCTTTGATTTTTCTTATGAGCCTCAGGAAAGTCCCTGGCTTGGTAGTGCAGGTACCAGTCTGGGTGGGTGGCTGCCACGCCACCAGACAGAGAGCCTGGGAAGATGCATGAGGGCCTCTTCGCAGTCCCTGCGGACACCCAACATCTCAGTAGCTGCTGCTACTGAGCAGCAGCACTCAGCCTCCTTGTAGCTGAGCCAGATGTGAGGATGTTGCCACACAGCTGCCAGCGCTGCCTCTCCCCACTGCGGCTCTGCTCCCTTGTTTAGCTGTGTGAAGACACCGCAGAGGGCTTTTCAGGAGAGCAGCAGAACTTGCCATCTCCACTAGCAAAAACTAATTGCTAGACTTGGTGAGGGCACATCTAGGCACAGCCCTGTGTGATGCTCAATAACAGCGTCGAGCCGGTTTCTCCCACTGAACCATACTGAAGCTCCTGGCAGCTGTAAGCAAGAGTGCAGTCCTCTTGTGGCAGATGTCAGGAAACAGCGTGTGGTCTTGCCTCCCCCACCTGAACTAATAGTGGTGTGTGATCCACGGAGGAGCTTTCCAGTGTCTATCACTCATTGAGTAGACTAGGAAGGATCTTAGCCATAACATGATACTTCTTACAAAGTTCTTGTCCTAAATCCTTGCTACAGGTGGTGGTCCAGCTCATCTTCATAGGTTCGTCTTCTTCTGTTCTTCCTGAAGACACATTTGCGCATGACAGTACTGCATTGATACTTTGTTTACAGAGGGAGAAACTATCCAGGTTGACCCCCAGTTTTTATGGCCAAAAGCCCCTCAACCTCACATTGGGTTTGATGATGAGGAAAGCAATATCACTGCGGACAGTTTCCAAATCAGAGCTGGCCTCTGAATGGACACACTGAGAAATAGCCAAAGAGGACCTGCCTAGAACTACTGGAGCACACAGTATCCAATATACCTGTTAATAATGGGAATGGCAGAGTGGACACCTCTCCTTACATTCAAGGAGGGTGCGTGGTCTCTCAGGTCTTAGGATCTAATGCTGTGCTTCGCAAGCTGTGGTGCTGTTCTGTGAGACATCGGGATCCTGTGTCTTGGTGGACTGCTTACTGCTTGGAACTTGGATAGTCACACAGAACAGAACAAAAAAATATTTTACCAAGCAATAAGTGAAATTCCCTGAGACGGACTGGCCACTGGGCAGTGTTCCCTCTCCCTCAGGGTTCTGCCCAGGTGGGATTCTGCAGCTGAGAGAAAACTAAACTGCAGTAGCCACAGTCCACAATTTATGCTTTTCACAGGGAGCAGAAGGGCTCTCTAAGGGCATGTGCACGGCGTGGGTGTGCATGGTGAGCCAGGAAATTTCTGGGTTCAGGTACGTGTGGTGCCCATATGAGCCTACTGCCTGTGCCCGTGGGCAGAGCACCCCGTACATCTCTATTCCTGTTACATGACTGACATTCTGTTATTAGAACCTCCATAGAGCTTTTCAAACCTTAAATAACCCAGCCTCGTAATCACTCTGGGAGGTAATTAAGCCGCCCGGTTATCAACAGTGGAACTGAAATGTGGAGTTGGGATGTAGATTTTGGTTGAGATCCTTTTCTTTTGCAGGCCAGGTCATGAAGCATTAACACAAGTGGTGTGGACCAGGATTTCTGCTTCTGTCATGGCTTAGCATCAGTATTTGAGTTAGATGTTTAGGAAGCTCCAATTTCCCAGCCCTGTTCTCAGAACACCTTCCCGTAAGACAGAATCCCAATGTATCTTGTTAGAAAAATGAACAGACCAGGATGTTTTAAAAAACCTAAACAGTACCTAGATCGTGGTAATTTGGAGAACGTCACAGGCATGTTTCTGTGCCTCAGTGCAATGCTAGTGTCTTTGTATCAGGTTTTAGCCTAATCTGTGATGGACTGAACTTTTTTTTTTTTCTTTTTACCATGGCAACCTCACTATGGTGATTTCAGGGCTAGGGAGCTTTATATTTATCTTGACCAGCATGAAGAAGTCTGAGCCTCATTAACTGAGGAAGGTGGATGGATAACATATGGAACACACCGCACACGAGACGGCACTTCCCTTCCCAGGGCAACTGGGTCATTCATATTATCTACACGCGCTGCAAGTTTCCTTTTGGAAACACTGAGTTGCTAACTGTTCTCTGTGTCCCAAGGGAAGAAAATCCAGACAGATGGCTTCAGAGAAACCTTGCATCTTTAAGGGAAGATATCCTCCTGGAACAATAATTAATGCTGGTGGGATTTTTTTTTTTTTTTTTGAGAAACTTGGAAAGAATTCAGTATCACCAGAGGGCATTAACACAGAGCCTAGCAGAGGACAGAGAAAGATAAAGAGGGGAAAAAATAGCTATCACAAAACAGTGATCCTATTAAAATGACATTGAAGAATTCTATTAGTGCTCTTTGCCCTCTCGCCTGCCTGCCTTCGAAGATTTGAGGCGAAACACAAGTGCTTGTCAGTCAGACAAAGCCTACTAATAATCTCTGCTAAAAGGTGACATTCACGCATTGCAGAGGGACACACGGGGCTCTGGGCTGACTACCTCAGGAGTCTGCAGGCACAAAAGCTGCATCTGGCACCCCAGCGCTCCATGCTGCAGGGAAAGGGATGGTGGGGCAGACGTGGGCTTGGGCCGCTCACCCACCCTGAGGCTCAGCAGCTCCGTCTGTATGAGTGGGGCAGTACTGGAAGAGCAGCAGCGATACCGTGGCAGCGTTGCCTCCACGGGAAGGGAGCCTGGTGCCATGCAGACTTACATCGGGGCTCTGGAGCACTGGGCAAGTGGGGTGGACTTCATCCTCACTGAACCCCAGCTGAAATGCTTTGTTGTGGTGCTGTCCAAGTGCCCCTGGTAAAACCTCATCCATGTTTAAGTGCCATTGTTTGAGCTTTGGATGTGTTGACCTTTATTGTTGGTGACCATCATTAGAAGCACACAAGTATAGGGGGAAGAAAAGCTAGATCCTAAGCTAGTCTTAAAAAAAAAAAAACAACAACCTACTACCTTAGATATGCTGCTTAGTTTGGTACTGTGTGCTATATCCCAGGGTTCTCCAAAACAATGGTGATTTGGGGAGCCATGAAAACTGAGGCTAAAGACTGCTCTCTACCTGAGATCAGTGGGAAAATGTGAGACCTCTTTCCCTACTAGCAGCTAAACCTTCTTATTTTCACTTCCTGATCTTGTTCTGCCAGAACGTTTCAGCAAATGTCTATTTATGCAGGAGTAGCTAGTGCACCACTCACAGGATTAAGAATGTGTTCTTTTCTTAGCCACATTCAAAATAAGTTTTGAATTCTATTAATTTCTCTCTCTCTCTCCCAGTTTTTTTAGTAAGAAAACCTATTTGGATCAGGATCAAAGGGATAGTTCATTGCTCTTTGTAGAAGAGCAGATTCTCTTTTACCTTTGGAAATTACTAAATGTGGGGCAGAAAACTCATACACCATCTTGAACAAATGTCTGTCTGCTCTACTCAGCAGAAGTAATGTGTCAACTGGAGTACTTTGTGTAGCGTTGGGCGCTGCATTCCCAGAGAGATACGGACCAGCTGGAGTGACTCCAGAAGGGAGCTGCAGGAAGGATCAGAAGGCTGGAAATCACGACCTACCAGGAAGAATGACTGCATTGGAGTTTCTTCACTTAAAGGAAAGAAGATTAAGGATGGGGGAAGGGAGAATGATAGTATTCCTCAAATATGCAAAGGACTGCTGCTGGGAGAGGAGGAAAAATTTCTTCTCCCTAGTGGAAAGCGAAAGAAATAATGGGTTCAAATTGCAGCGAAGATGACTTAAGTTAGGCATTATGAAAAAAGCTTTCTAACAGGAAGCAAAATGAAGCACTGGACAGGATTGTCTGAAGAGACACGTTACAGGCCCCACTGGAAGTCTTTGAAACCAAATTAAGCAACTGTTCCTCTTGGGCAAAGGAAAGGAACAGATGACCTTGTGAGTTAAAGGGACTATTATGACATTTTAGAGGAAAGTAATTCACCTGGAAATTCAGCTACTGGTAAAGAGGCAAGTTGAAAAAAATGAATGAAGTTTTTATTAATGCTTTTCTACATCTTATAAGCTTTTAAAATATCATCCTTTCAAGCCCCCTAAGATTTACTAGGTATGTTGGTATTAAAACATTAGAAGGTGACACAAAAATAACAGAATGTAAAGGGGACATGTTTATAGGGTTCAGTACTGGACTGCACTTGGCAGCTCTGAGCCACTGACTTACCCAGGGGCACTTGGAGCAGTATCGCTCTCTGGAAAACTCGTCTCTTTCCAGACCATTCAAGTGAGGAAGGCAGATTTCCCTCCTGTCTTCTTCAGGGGGCCTGGCGCTGCCAAAGGTGGTTGGGAGAGTATTATCGGGGCAATCCAGGAAGGAGAATTACACCTGCTGTAAATGGTGGCTAAGCACCAAGCTGGGTATGTGAGAGGATGGAAAGGGGAAGAGGCGATAAGAAGATTGCCAAGTTGGCCGCTGCAGCCGAACACACACTGGCAAGCTTCCTCCCCTGCCTCTCTGCTGCGACCTCTCCATCACCCTCGGTGCAGCCCTTGTAACGCTCTGCCAAATAGGATTACGCTCCGGCAGAGGGAGAATTTACACATTCCATAGGACTTGATGAAATAGCAATTGGTAAGGACGTGCCACAGGATTAACTGGAAAAAATCTATATATACTAGGGGCAGAGGGGGTGGCTGGGTGGGAAAAGGAGACTTACAACCGCTGTTTGGTTGGTTTTAAGCCCAAAGAACCTGCGCCTGTGTGCAGGGAGTCCTCTCGCAAGCCTTGTGCTTGTTAGAATTTAATTGCTTGCTGGTCGTGCTGCTGGCGAACTGGTGCAAATAGAGATGATCCCTCATTAATGTAGAAGCTTATGTGAGGCCAGCTCCAAGGAATAATTTCAATAGTGTCTAAATGCTCTCTGGTCCAAGTTTCCTTACACCAGAATGCCATTTTATTAACATATCTGATGGAAAAAAATCAGCAAGAAGTCTGCCTGGGAACTGTCTCCCCACCCTCTAGGTATTTTTAAGAGTGGGTCTGTGAGTTAGTCTTAGAAGGTATTTATGGCCTGGAACTATGTGGAAATGCGTTTGGAGACACATCACCAGTAGAGAGATCAGAGGGCCAATGGCCACTATTAATTACCTTGCAGCCAGGCAGGAGCTGAAAAGCTACCCTTCGGCCTTGCTCAGCTGGAGAGAGCATAGCACAGCTGTAAACAGCTGCAAAGAGCTGTCAGGGAAGGAGAAAGCTGCGCCTACCTTTTGCTTTTTGCCTTGTGTGGAAAAAAATAAAAGGAAAGGAAAAAATCAACTCGCAGGAAGCTGTGCACAGATTACTTCTCTCCCTCTTCTGAAGCCAGAAACATCAGTCGTCTTTTGCACAAGACGCGAGCCGCATGTTGAGACACCTTGTGATTATAAACTCTCCTCAGCAAAATTATTGAGGGTCAAAGAATTTGGGGGCTCGTGGGATGATCTGATTGGCAGGACAATTAGGTACGGGCTGTGTTCTTTCATTTCTGCTGGAAACTTGGTGTAATTACAGCTCCTGCCTCTGGCCTGCGTGATGCCAGAGGTCGGATGAGGTGATGAGGATACTCCCTCTGGCCGTAAAAATCTATTAACCTCACTTTGCACCAGGCACGGCTCAGGTGCACAGAAATTCAATACCTGTCCACCATCTGAAAGCTCTCTTGTCAAGGAGGAAGAAATAGAAGTACCAATGTGAGCAGGGTTTCTCTCAAATTTTTCCATTGGAATTGCTGAAGAGAAGCTCCCAGGCGAAGGGCCCAGGTCCGAGGTGGGGCTGGGTTTTGGAGGCTCTGCGACAGGCGTAGTTGAGCTGGGAGCCTTGGTAGGAGCTGGCCCCACATCTCAGGTGCACTGCAGAGCTGCTCTGTAAGTGATGGACGTTGGTGAGGGAGGTGGGCCACAGGGATTCCCACGCTTGCCGAAGGTGCTGCTTTCCTTATTTAAAGGGGATGGAAAAGGAAAATCTGGTGGAGGCTTGCTACCCTTTCTTATAAAAGGAAAGCTCTTGAGCACAGGAAATTAGGCTGCCCCAGAAACAGGCCAGAAAACCACCATACTCCAGAGACTCTAATCTTTATTTTTGCACATATAGGGCATAAGGATTTTTTTGAGTGAAAATCCTACTTATTCATCAGCTTTCTTTGGGGGTAGGTTTTGGAGAAAGGGGCTAGTGAGAACTTCTAGTTAATTTGGTAATCTGCCTTACTGAGTGGGAGATTCATTTGCCTTAAGTTAGGTATCTGAAGGCAAAAATATCCAAGCCTGAGCCAGCCAGCCTTTTACTCCCTTCGTAATTGGTAGGAAAACCAGAAGAGATGGCAAAGGCAGATCAGACTACTCACCCTCCAGAGATGCCCATTTCCCTGCATCATCTATACAATAAGTCTCAGGTGACCACTTCAAGCTTCAACACCTGGCTTACAGGAACCCAAATTTAGGCGAGATTCCCAGCAGCCATCAGAGTAAAACTGCAACGCTTTTCACAGATGATGTAAATAGCATTGGAGAGAAAAAAAAAAAAGCCACCTAATAATAAATCATTAGCTTAATTAGCTCCAAGCAATGAAGTCAGACAGTTCCAACTGGAGGCCAAATCCAGCCTGTGGGCTGATTCCAACTGACTTCTCCCTGCTTCTGCCGTAGCTACGTGGTGGGACGGGAGGCGATGGGGAGCAGCTGTTAGTGCCCTGGGTGAGGTCCAGCAGTTCCTAATGCCTCCTACAGTGCTGCGCACAGCCAAACCCTCAGCCCGGGGAGGTGCTGTGTCCACATGGCTCATGAGGGGAGTCTCCAAACGGGCATCTGGGCTCCAGGAACACAAAACAAAGCTTGGACCACCCCGTGAATTAAGTCATTCTTCTTGGCCAGAAAGAGACTTAGGAAAGTAAACATCTTGAAGCTTGTATTGCACAGCCCTGCTTTCGACAGCCCAAATTAAGTGCTTGGCTGTGCAGCCTGTGCTGAGAGGTAGCGTTTGCGCAGTTGGGGTTCATGCAATTCCCTTTGGAGGAATTTTCACAAAGAAAACAGGACTTTGTGTTTTCTGACATTTGCTTTAACTGAAAGGCATTGTGAGGACTTTTACCGAATACCAATTAGACTCACAGGTTAGCAAGCGAGAGCTATGTACTTCATGTTGGCCGAGGTCACTGCACAGCAGAAAAAAAGATCAGAGCTATTCACAAACACCCTATCCCAGAGCTGCAAAGTCTGATTTCTCCACTTTAGCCAGACGAGGGTTGTTAGCAGAAGTAGCGTCTTTCCTTATACCAGCTGATCCGGTTAGGAAAGAGTAGCCTAGCTGTCGGGCTGCGAGCAAGGTCTGAAGCAGAACCCGGCTAACAGAAGAAGGGCTTCTGCTCCCAGGGGTTCATCTGGGCTTTTCTTTCAGCTATATCAGCCTACCTCGGAATAAATATCACCTCACCATAAATCAGAACTTACTTCTGTCTCTGCAATCACAGCTACTGCAATGTTGCTCTTAATTCATACCACTATTCAACAGTTGCATGGCTGAGGTCCCTCTTAAAATATCCTTGTGAACTTCAGTGCTTTTATGTTTGTAAACAGTGTTGTAATTTTAAGTTTTACAGGTGCTGCCAGTTAATGCTAGGGCTGCTGGTGCCATGGGATGGGTTGTGTTCTCAGGTCACCAGGGAAAGTCCAGCTGCCCTGTGCTGGGCTCAGGGAGAGCTGGGCGCTCCAACAGGTCCTGGTATGGCCTGTAGGTGATGTTTTATGCAGGCGAAGAAGTCTTTTATCCCATAGAAACCTTTCCCTATCTTTCTCTGTCTTGAGAAAGCTGTAGAGTAGAGCATACCCTGTGTGCTGAAGCTTCTTTCCTCCCTTGCTACCACATAGCAAACACACCTGCCTGGTGGGGGATTGACACTCACCGCACAAAGCAGGAGGACAAGAGGGAGTCCCTGGGGCAAAGCCAGTACTCACTGAGAGACAGACACCACCACTTTGAGCTACAGGACGGACAGACCACTCCCTAATGTTCCTGTTCCTGCCTGTATACAGCTTCTCCATCACCTAACTGCTCCAAAGGCCACCCCTTTCTGGCCAAATACAAAGTTAGTCCTCTGGAGAAGGAGGCTTGCTTGGGCCACCTAGTCTCACAGCATCAGGGTGGAGATAAACGAGTGGTGGGCTGCTCTTGTTTCTCTTGAAGCACAGCTGGAGTTCTTTCATGAACAGACCCAGAGGCACGTCCTTCTGCTGTCTCGGGGCTATTTTCAGGGTGAACAGGTGAAAATGTGCATGAGGAGGAGCACATTGTAACGTTATAGCACGTCTTCCCAGTGGTGTGGAGCAGAAAAAACCTACCTTTCATGTGGCAGTAGTACATAGTGTTTAACAAAAATATATAAAGTAAAGCCAAGGTAAATTGAAACTATTTCTTCTCAATTTTTACTCATGTTACTTCTAATTCAGAAGACAGGTTTACTTGCTGTCTCTTTCTGGTATGAAACAAAGGGAATATCTCTAATAGTGATACAGCTGTACACAACAGAATTTAGCCACCTACACAGCTTTAATCAGAACATCTTTCACTGCTCATAAGGGGAATTTATCCAAGTAACAGCTTTTAAATTGACCATGCTAGTGTTTCTGGGATAAGATCTCCATCATTTCTCGGCATTTGTCTCCATCTGTCACATTAACCTTCCTCTGATTTGCCTCTTCTAAATGCTACCTAACGAATCTCAGAGGCAGCCACAACGTGGCCAGGAGGGCCTTGGCAGAGTGCAGCTCTTTTCCTATTACCTGGCTTGGCACATGTGCATCAGGCAACGCTTATATGGCAGCCGAGATTGAAGCCCATGAAAAGTTCCCCAATTAATCTGTTCCTTGAACAAAAGAACAGTGAAAAATATCATTATTCTTGATGGATGTAGTCCTCTCACAGCTGACCTAAGTCCTGGTCCTGTAACTCCACACCAGTGTGTATCATCACTCTTTAACATTTCTATTGCTCTACACCATAATCACGTAGGCAATGTCCATGCTGCAAACAACAGAGCATTAGGTACCAATGCCTGGCCCTAAAGCCAAGTGGCTCACTGGGCACAGCTCCTATGTGAATATACAGTTCCAGTCCCAAAAGTCTACTTACCTTCAGTTCACACAAGCTGAAGGAGAGGGTAGCTGCTATCTTTTCTAGATTTTAGTCCACATGGTCCTTAGCCTAAGTAAATTATTTGAAGAAATAGTTGCTCTACTCAGGTTGATATGAGGCGTAGCGTAGCATATAAGATCAAACTTCTCATTGAACTCATTATTAAAAGAACAGAACAGGAAGAGCTCGTCATCAATGAATGATAGTGCTGTCTCAAAACAATATTTGGAAAGTATGTATAGACATGCGCACGTGCATGCACATACCGCCTGGTTCGTGACCCGCTCTTTCTTAAGTTCTCTGGGCACTACATGCAAAGTGGAATCCTTATTTCTTTAAATAACTCATTTCTTCCTCTTTCAATGAACTTACTCATGCTCTTTGAACTTCAAGGTAGAAAAATCAAAGGCAGTCACTGTGTCTCTTAGGAGTTCTTGACCTACTTTGTACTGATCAGTTCTCATCTCCTACAGAAATGTGGAAACTGTGTCAGAAGGATTTACACAATAAGCTGTCAAGAATGTTTCTTCTTTTAACTTTATGCATTTCAAGGAAAGGAACCTGAAAGGAATATGCACAAACTTTAGGTACAATTGTAGGAAAAGTGTCCGTGCCAACAGATAATGTAAAAGATACCTCTGTGGGCTCAGGAGGCAACTTGAATGAGTTGTCAAGTATAATTCAGAAAAAAGTCTCTAAATTCTTTCACGTTGGCAGTAAAATCAGAACTATCACAGAGCAGTTTTCTTGGCAAAGGGAAATTTGAAAACTTGGGGAAGGGGGGGAAGAGAAAAATATTTCTCCACTTGAAGAAAAAATTCCACTAATCAGTCATTTCTCAATGGAATGAGATAAAGGCTCACAATAAAAAGTAAGGATACATTATGAACATAGGACTTCATATTTTTAACAATTTGGCAAATAATCAGAGGTCTGGTTAGGTAGCGGTTAGACCACCCCTCAACCTGGCAAATGCCCATTAAATCAGCAGTCCTGGTCACTGCTATGGAGTGTCGGGACAAAATAAGGTTTCTTTGTGAAATAGCCTTTGAATTCTCCCCAAAATAATGAAGGAAAATTAGTTACCTGTAGAGCCTTGTTCTGCCCCTGCTCCTCACCCTTCTCCCTGGGGCTTCCTCACCAATGGGGATTTTTCCCCCAGGGCAGGCTTTGAGGACCGTAACTAGGAATGTAATAAGATATGAAATGACCATCTTAGAGCTTGGGCATGGTGAATAAACCACCTTCTGAAGAGGTGGCACCTTGCAAGAATAAGAAAGGGTTTCACTCAGTGTCATTAGGGGTCAGCCTCATGGTTGTCACTGTGCACCCAGACACAAGTTGGTCACATCAGGCAGCGCTGGTGACTGCTGTAAGGCTTGCACTGTTCTGTGCTAAAATGTATAACAAACAACATGCAGTTTATTTGTTGCTTGGAAATGCTCTTGCCTCTGGTAGCAAGCACCTCTCTACATGGGTAGCGATGTAAGTGTGTAGAGTCCCGCCATTAAAACACCACCAGCTTTTTTGAATACAAAGAATTTCATTTTTGTCACGTCTAATAAAAGGTTCAGTATCTTTTTGTGCCAGTATCTCTGTGTCCACGTGCGTGTGTACTCATATATGCACGTGCATGTGTCTGCTTTTTCACAAGCCATTACTGTGGAAACTGGACATCTGTATCTCTATGTCTCACTCAAGCACTTTGTGGGGACAAAAGCAAGGCAAACCTGCATCATTACTGTAATCCATCCAGTACTTTTCCATTGAGCACTGCCAGAAAAATGCCTCCTCTTCAAGGGCAGAGTTTTTCTCAGACTATATGGGAGAAAGTCTGCCTGTAAGAGAAAAACTGATTTAACGGATGTTGGAACCTTCAGTGACAGTCAACTTAAAGCTGCAGCGGCGGCACCATTGCCAGACCAGTAAGCAGCACCAAATGTGACGCTGATCTCAGGTTGCTCCTTTGAAAGAAGAGTGACCTGTCCTGAGCACAGAAGAATTTAATTGCCCCACGTGGCAATTTGACAGCAGGTTCCCTGAACAGCTTAGTTTAGCACCACTGTACAGCAGCTGCTCCATGAGACAGTATGGGTTTGCTGAGCCCAGAGCTTGCAGCGCCTTTGATCCAGGTTACCTTCTCATGCTCTTCTCAACCCCACACCTCCTGCCCCTCCAAACCTGGGGCTCGGTTTGGATCTTGCTCCTTTCTGCAATGTCTTCCTCCAATTTGGAGGTGATGTGCAGGGATGAGAGGGACTATGCCATGCCTCCCGAGGCTGTCTGCTGTGAGCTCCTTCAGACCACTGGAGCTGGACCCCATGCTAGGAAAGGAGGTGTGTGACCCAGGCTGAACTTCCTCCCAGCCGGCGCGATGCCCTCTCCTCCTCTGCAGCCAGTCTCCACCGCCGCCTCTCGGAAAGACCATGAGCTGCTTCTCTGGAAGAAAAATGGATGTGATAGTCACCTTCCATTTAAAGCCTGCTTGTGGGAATGCTTCTCATCAGCATGATGTAGTAAATGCAGGCGGACATGTTCCTGTGCATGCAGACGAATGCATCACACCGCTGCGTTGTTCTGAGCACAGCTATTAAAATAAGGGGATTTTGATATATATTCACCACCGTACATTAAACCTACAGCCCACTAGAGCCATCTCCTCTCCATTTTGTGCGTGTACCAGCAGTAACCAGGTAACAGTAAACTGATTTACATTCCGGAGCGATTATCCGCAGTGATGCACTCCATTAAATGGGCGGACAGTGGCTTACTTTTCATAATCCATGGTGACATACTGGAAATGAAAGTGACAAAAATTATAGATAGCTCTTCGGCTGAAGATGCGAAAGAAAAGGCATGGAGGAAAGAGAGAGGCCCAGGGGCTTGCTCCTGCAAAATGCCCAGCCAGGCTGCGATGTGCCGGGTCCCCTATTTCCACTCGAGGGCTGTGAAAGGAGGGTACCGAGCCCCTCAGAGGAGTGCAGGATGGAGCCCCCATTTGGGAATTAAACATTCATTTCTTCGCAAATATCATTTTCTGCAGTTCAAAGAACATGAAGCCAAGTGCAACCTTTGAATTTGCTACTTTTCAAGTAGTTTTCTATTTTTTATGAAGGAACATCTACGAACGTGTGTATGCCAGCGTGTATTTGAGGATTTAGCTCAACACAGGCTTAGTTTGAAAAACAAGCCATTACTGACCCAAAGATCATGAAGGCAAGTAATGAAGACTGAGATGGATGAAATTAATAGAAAGTGTTGAAAAGAATCTCAGATGCCCGAAATTTGTATTAGGCTGCAATTTTTTTAAGCCATAGGGCACTTGAATAGAGATAAACACTCAAACTGGGTCAGCTCACAAGCATTCAACAATTCCACATCTTTCCTCAACAGCTGCTTCTTGGGTCACAGAGTGTAACACTGCACAGTTAAATAAATAAATTGGGCCATCATTGGCGTCTTCATGTTTCTGAGGTCAATTGTGGGCACTCTGGGGGCTTTGGGGTTTCTGGAAGAGCCACGGGTGAATCCAGGGATACCTGAAAAATTGTTTTACTCAAAATTAGCACCCTAAAAAAAGACTTAAATCAGCCACATGTCAAGACAGCCTTTAAAATCAGAAGCATAAAAATAAACCCCTACAGACTTGCTTTAAAAGATAGCTCCAAACTCAACAACTCTGAAGTCTAATAAATGCAATATAAACATCTTTTGAGCAAAACATACTGCTGAAAAGAATGTTTATTGTGTTACAAAAATCAATGCAATCTGCAGGGACTGGATCAAATAGCTGTACAGTCTACCCTGTGATTCATTTTGCTTTCATGAGTAAGGGATGTTAGGATGAAATGGAATATACATGTAGCTGGAATGATTGGAATATACATGGTGAGAAAATAGAATCACTTTTTCAGCTTGGAATCTGACAGTGACATATGTTTTTCATTGCTTTCATTAATATACCAAAATGTTTCTGCCACGTGGTGAAAACCACTAATTCATGAAAATGCAGATTAGATGCCACAACCCTTAAACTAACAGAAAACCTTTCATTTAGGTATAATTCTGAAATACTACCATCAGCCAGTCTACTGCTGGCATGCAGGATTTGCTATCATCATTCACACATATATTTTTGTGCGAGTTAGACTTGCAGCTCATATTTTCAAAGTATTTGTGTCAGTCTCTGGGCTCCTTTGCTTGAAATTAAATATATAACTGCACGAAAAAGATTGGCAGTGTCACTAGCAGCATGTCTTTACTCTAAAGTGGAAATGAGTCAAGCAGAAATTAAATTATAATCAAGTGGTACCCATCTTACATGCAACTATCAGTCCCTTATTTGCCAGGATTGAGGTAGATAACTATTTTTTTTCAGTGTTTGGAATGTTAATTTTTTGAGTTCATAATACAGGAATCATAGAATCATAGAATGGTTTAGGTTGGAAAGGACCTTGAAGATCATCGAGTTCCAACCCCCCTGCCATAGGCAGGGACACCTCCCACTAGACCAGGCTGCCCAAGGCCACGTCCAGCCTGGCCTTGAACACCTCCAGGGTTGGGGAAAATGAAATACAGGGAAATGAGTTCCCTGTGTTTTGTAAGGCCCCACGAGCTATGTTCCTGCTAAGGACATGTCTATAAAAGAAAGCAAGCAAGTCCTGATAGTGCTCTGAGCATCCTTGGAGCTGCACGAGTTTGGTGCTTAATTCAATACACCCCAAGACCCAGCAGAGCTGAACGGTTCGTACTTGGTGCCGGGCCGGCTATGGCCACTCTGGTTTTGATTCACACCACCACACATCTGGTGGCTCTAGACCACGGGCAAAGCAAGACTGCTTCTGCCTGCAAAGCACCGTGGACATATCCTAGGCAACATCTCCCAGCTCTTGTACATATAAAGCACGCATGCATGGAGACGAGGGGATGGGAGGGTCCTGGTCATGGCGCTGGACTGAATCTGCATTTTTCTGTGCAGCCTCGGGCTAGTCATTCCTTTTACTCCCATATTAATTCCTCACCTGAAAAACTGGGATAAAAGTACTGGCTTTTAATTAGTACAAGGATGAGTTTATAAACACTCATGACGGGTTTGTGTACTAGGGTGATGAGGGACCATACAAGGACCAAGCCAGAGGAAGCAAACCAGAAAGGCTGAAATGTTTAATAATAAATTGCAACAACAGTGGGCTTTTTTATTTATTTTTTCTAACTAGGAGAATTTCTAAAAGGACAGCAAAGCAATGGCAATCGGCTCGTCACATCATAGCCCTCCTTCGTTCCTGTGCTGTCACTGTGCACCCACTGAATGAACAGGCAAAACCAACCTCATTTCGGCTCAGGACATGGGGCTGTCAGTCACTTCTGACAACAAGCATTTGGTGCCCATTTTTAGTAGGATTTTAGCAGATCAATCTTTATCTGGTGGTTCAAAGAAGCAGTTCCATCTGCGTGCAGCTCGGTACTTGCAAACGCTGCGCTTGATCTTTAAACGTATCATTGTTCTGAGTCACCGGCTGCTTCTGTTTTAAAGTAGGTGATCTGATTCACCAAAGTGAGTTAATAATATAACTGGGGAAAATTAAGTTCCTATTTCTATGAAAGCATAAATGTTATCTGAGACGGTGACATTTACGATTCACTGAAAAATATGATTTGTTTTATATGCAGTTGTTGAGCTGCCAAGGAGCTTTTTTTATTTCTAGCAATTTAAGCTTCTCTGTAAAGTAGATGATTTAAGACAGGCAGAAGATGCCTTTTCCTCACTGATCCATTATGTCTGCCTTTTCCCTTTACTCTTGGTCTGCAGCAGGCGAAGAAGCGGCACTGGTTAGAAATCACTGGATAAATGTACACAGCTCATTTTTCTTTGTAATATGAGGGAGGGAGAAAAAAACCTTATAAAACACAGAGCCATTAAAAAAACCCAACCAGACAATTCTATCATGATGGATAATACTTACACAATTAAATAAAAATACACTTGCAATACCAAAGAGCAGAGCACATTTCATTTTTATCTGCAGTGTCAGTCTCCTAATGGTTTCTGTCACAAAACCTAAACAAATCTGTGAAGCAGACAAAGTCTCAGGTTTCAGGGATGCAGAGTTCTGCCAGGTGGATCAGAAAAGTAGGTCAGTGGGTCATTAATGCGAACCTGACGGGAAAGAAACCCCGACCCGCCGAAAAGGAAGAGGTTTAGCACATTCATCCATTCGACACACTCCGTGCATATAATTTCCCCTAAATAGGCATTGCGGTTCAAGCACTGCAAGCCAAAACGCACATCTGAGGACATCTCAGAGACTGAAATACCTTCATCCTCCCCTATTGTGCGGACCTCACAAATCGCATTACATAGATGGTGGGGTTTTCACACTTGAAGAGCAACGTGTATTACAATTTCTCTGTGCCAAAGTACACTGCAAATCATTTTCAGAAACCTATACGGCCCCATTTCTATTACTGACCGAGGGACTTAACCCTTAAAATGTTTGTCATCTTTCTACATCCTCCTAAAAGCCCAGAGTATTTTTAACATTTCATTCTCCAAGAAGACGTGATAGATGCAATGTTGGGAACTTCCACCTGCAGCTCTGTACCTTCCTCTACTTTGCAGCTTTCCCCTTATAGATGGTGAGAGATGTGTGGTGGGGGGGGAAAACGAGTCTTGTTCCCTTGGACACAGGGAGAAGATACCATCCCGTGCTCCCTGGTGCCCCACAGGCACCTCTTGCAGCGGTCCCCTCTGCTCTCACACCTGCCTCTTCCTGGTCACCCCAATGGAGACACATCAGTGGCAACCTTCACCTTCTGGCTTTCTCAATCTGTTTCTCTTTGTTTCTCTTTGCTTAGTTTACCTGTCCTAGACCTGCTTAGGGTGTTTTTGTTGTTGTACGACTAAGTCAAACAAATCTGGGGTTTTTACATATTTTCCTCTTCAGATCAAGGAATCAAGCACTTGAGTGGTGTGGGGTTTTTCCCATTGATAACTTAATTGAGTTTCTTGTTTTATACTGGTTTAGTTTGGCACTAAGTTTTTCCATCTCTCTCATTTATTTTTTTTTGCATCAGAGTTCTGGATTTCCCCCCCTTGAAAAGCCCATTTCAGGAAATCCAGACCCAGTGGTTAAGAAATCTGCTGCAGCTTGAAAATCATTCATGATATGTTAGTTCTTGGAAACATCTGACAAACAAAATAGTCCTTTGGGGGGTAGAGTCATTAAAAAAATACATGTAAGCAAGCACAGAAATTTGTCATTAAGATTTCTAATTTCTCTTCCATACAATAATTTCCTTGCACTTGTTTGACTTCTCTTTTGGCTGGCCTTATGTTTTCTGGGCTACTTGGAAAACCTGAATGCACGGATGTCATCATAAAAAAAAATGCAAGACAGACACGTCTCATACACTACCCTGCCTGGTTTACCTCAAACTTTTCTGAAATGACAAGTAAGCTAATCAACCAAATGGTGTGTGCAGAAGCAGCAGATAACCGCCTACACTGAAGCAGGGTAGCACATCTCTACTCGATAGCAAGGTGGCTCTGGGTGCCTACTAAGATCATGGACCCAAATGCCTTGTCCTGGCCAGGACAGCTTGTCATCCTTTGAAGGGTGAAGTAATTCACCTGGCACAGACAGCGGTTCTACGGCAGGAGAAGGAACGGCTGCCGAACCTCCTGGGTCCTGTGCGTGGTCCTCACCGCTGGATTGTACGGCGGGTAATTGCTTTTGTGTGTCTTCAAAGAGGTGTGTAAAAAACTAATTGATATCTACAAGTTGTAGATACTGATTTAAATCAAAGCAATTGTTTTTAATCATTATTTCAATCATTAACAAAGAATGGCTAATCCTTGTTTGCCACTTGTTTTAAATTTGCACTTCTAGAATATTTCCCCACACAAAGGCCCATGCTCAATAATTGATGCAAATTTATAATTATTTTTGCAAGACTAGAAGGTAAACAAAATCCACATGAATTTATCTGTAGAGTTATGGTTTACAAACATTTATTCAGATCCTTAATTTGTAAGTAAGTTACTTAATTTTGAAATGCCAGACAGAGCATCTCTTATTTATTAGATGATGCTTCCTCCTTACTTACAATTTGAATGAAAATGGAATTGATTAAAATATGTGAAATCAACACTTTGTTATTGTTTGAATTATCTCAGTAATGCTAACTTAGATGTGCTATATGCGTGGGACAAAGTGAATGTGCCATAGCACTTTAAGCAACTGAACAGTTTTATTAAACGAAGGAAGTAACATTTCTCTTTGTCTAACTAAATTGATTATTTACAGTCACCTGCCTTTTGATTATCTTAAAACTAGTAATTATCATCTTCTCACATTATTTTTTACTCACAGATATGAGGAGGAAAACTAGGGGTTTTTTTTGTTTTGTTTTTAAGTGAGTGCTTTAAATTATCTAGTCCTTGACCAGAGTTACTTGAAAAAAACATTAAGCAGAAAATCAAAGAATCACAAAATCACAGAATGATAGGGGTTGGAAGGGACCTCTGGAAACCATCTAGTCCAACCCCCCTGCCAGAGCAGGTTCACCTACAGCAGGTTACACAGGATGGTGTTCAGTCCGGTTTTGAGTGTCTCCAGAGTCGGAGACTCTACCACCTCTCTGGGCAGCCTGTTCCAGTGCTCTGCCACCCTCAAAGGAAAGAATTCCCTTCTCATGTTTAGATGGAACTTCTTATGTTCAAGTTTGTGCCCGTTACCTCTTGTTCTATCACTGGGCACCACTGAAAAAAGACTGTTCCCATCCGCCTGGCACCCTCCCTTTAAGTATTTATAAGTATTGATAAGATTCCCCCCTCAGTCTTCTCTTCTCTAGACTAAAAAGACCCAAGTCCCTCAGCCTTTCCTCATAAGAAAGATGTTCCAGTCCCCTAATCATCTTTGTAACCCTTTGCTGGACCCTCTCCAGCAGTTCCCTGTCCTTCTTGAACCGGGGAGCCCAGAACTGGACACAATACTCCAGATGCGGCCTCACCAGGGCAGAGTAGAGGGGGAGGATGGCCTCCCTCGACCTGCTGGCCACACTCTTCTTGATGCACCCCAGGATGCTATTGGCCTTCTTGGCCACGAGGGCACATTGCTGGCTCATGGTCACCCTGTTGTCCACCAGGACTCCCAGGTCCCTTTCCACAGAGCTGCTCTCCAGGAGGTCAGCCCCCAACCTGTACTGATGCATGGGGTTATTCCTCCCCAGGTGCAGTACCCTACATTTGCCTTTCTTGAATTTCATAAGGTTTCTCTCTGCTCAACTCTCCAGCCTGTCCAGGTCACGCTGTAAGTCAGCACAGCCTTTTGGCAGTTTTGTGTCATCAGCAAACTTGCTGATGGTACACTCTATCCCTTCATCCAGGTCACTGATGAATATATTGAACAGGACTGGACCCCGTACTGACCCCTGGGGAACACCACTTGTTACTAACCTCCAACTAGACTGTGCCACTGATCACAACCCTCTGAGCTCTATCTGTCAGCCACTGTTCAATCCACCGCACTGTCCATTTATCTAACTCACACTTCCTAAGCTTGCCTCTAAGCATGGTGTGGGAGAAGGTGTCGAAAGCCTTGCTGAAGTTAAGGTAGACAACATCCACTGCCCTCTCCTCATCCACCCATCCAGTCATGCCATCGTAGAAGGTTATCAGATTAGTCAGACATGACTTCCCCTTGGTGAATCCGTGTTGACTATTTCTGATAAACAACTTCTTCTCCACACTCTTGGAGATGATGCCCAGAATGAGCTATTCTATTATCTTTCCAGGGATGGAGGTGAGGCTGACTGGCCCATAGTTTCCTGGGTCATCCTTCTTGCCGTTTTTGAAGACTAGAGCGAGACTGGCTTTCCTCCAGACCTCAGGCACCTCACCTGTTCTCCAGGACCTTTCAAAGATGATGGAGAGTGGCCCAGCAATGACTTCTGCCAGGTCCCTCAGCACTCGCAGGTGCATCCCATCAGGCCCCATGGACTTGTGGATATCCAGTTTACTTAATTGATCTCTAACTTGTTCTTCTTCAACCAAGGGAAAGTCTTCCTTACTCCAGACTTTCTCTGTTACCCGCAAAGTCTGGGACTCCCGAGGGCTGGCCCGAGCAGTAAAGACTGAAGCAAAGAAGGCATTCAGCAACTCTGCCTTCTCTGCATCATCTGTCACCACGGCACCTGTCTCGTTCAACAGCTGGCCCACATTTTCTCTAGTTTTCCTTTTGCCTCCGATGTTCTCTCTGACTTAAAAAAAAAGATTTGTCACTGTAGCAAACCCTACTTCCAAGTCATTACTGAATAACTCCTAGTTGTAGGAAGACTTTCTTTAAAACTGCGGGGGCAAACATATACTGCTTGTTACTTTTAATGTAATTTATATTATTCTAATATATGATAATAAATTTAGACCTTCCCTTATGTTGTCATATTTTACATTTTGGTTTTAAAAAACTATTGTTTTAAAGAGAAAGATAAGATTTAATTATTTCAACTATAATATTCAGTTTTTTAATGAAAAGATTAACAGATTTTCCTCTAATCGGTAGAGCAAGGTGATTACACCAACAAAACAAATTTAGCAGCATTACTGGTGCCATATATGTCAACTTATTTTATGCAGTAATAACTTGAAAGCATAATTTTATTAATTACCTCTCTAGCAGTTGAAAGTGCTTCAGACATATTCTGTTGATGAAGGGACATACTACGAGTGCAGTCTAATTTCTACTCAAATCCTGTGTTTAAGTCCTTGTGGAAATCAAATAAAACGAAGCATTTGCTGAGTATTTTGTTAAATTGAGAGCCAGAAGAGGGATGCCCACCAATTTAAAGAGATTAAGGATCACTCCAGAAAGTCTAAGTATTTATTTGATGTCTCCACGTAACACGAAAATAGAAGTCGGATGAGCAGTCAAACAAAAATTAAAGCTTCTTTTTAACTAATGGGTCACGATGCAAAGTAACAGTGAAGTAAGAATGATTTGCACTGAGGTGCTGCTGTTGAAGTTTTCATCTCGGCTTTAGAGGTCATCCTGGACTGCCGATGCAAATCCACTCCTTCAGCGCCATGCACAGGTAGGCAGGGGCTGTGAGGGATTTTTATGTTAGCCAAGCTCCAGGTTGTCATCCTGCCCCCAGATACCCACACAGGGACCACCTCCTCTATTGCTCTCCATCTGGGGACTCTTGAGGACGGACCCTCATTCGGTGAAAATGGTCCTGTCCTGATGAAGCCAACAGTGATTTACACCAGCTGAGTACCTGTCCCATAACTCAGTGCGTACCCTACTGGGGAGCCAGCAAGTGTGGGTTATACAGGGGAAATTATCTTTGAAAAGGATTTCTAAAACAATGCATTTAACATATGAAAGCCTGGGAATCTGAAATGAAAGTTTTTACATACTTGGCATTCATTTGTAAGTTGGCAGTGACAGCTTTCATCCTACAGAAAACATTTTTTATCTCATGAAAGTTGAAAATAGCTTTGTGCAATACCGGTGCCTCTCGCTAAGATGGGGCTTTTCATCCGTGACCTACTTTGCTTTCTGCACAATATACCTAATGAGTAATAATGACTTCGGAAAGGGCAGCGCTAGAGAAGAAGTCGAAGTAACGCCTTAAGATGCTGTCTGTGAAAACATCAAACAGAATATTTTTCATCAGGCTGAATAAAAGAATCTGGTTAAAGTACACATAAGTTTAAGAATTAAACAACGCTCGGCTGATGGGTGAAGGCTCTTCGCACAAAGTGGCTGTCGCAGCGTGGGGCCGGTGGTCGTGCTGCGACAGCATGGTGGTGGTGCTGTCAGGCGCCCCGGGGGGCCGTGCAGCTCACAAGCATCCCTGCGAGCACCCGCGGCACCCGCTGGCAGAGCAGCACGGGAACCTGTCGCCACTGATGTGTCTCGGTGGCAAGCGGGCCACCAGTGAGACTGTGTCCATCAGGTGGGGGAGAGACCTGGAGGAGTGAGGACCGGGGCTGAGCAGGCGGGAGATGGAGCTGGGACCCACGGAAGACAGGGGTACAAAGCTCCGTCCCCACTTGCAGAGCTGCTTGGCCTTTAACCCGCCAGTCACTCGTCAGTGTGCCCCCAGTCCCCATCTAAATTTGCCCGTCTGCTTCACTGCAGCCCTCCTTTACCCTCCACCACCCTCCAGCTGAGAGCCGGTGCTGTGCGACACCCGTCTCCTTCTTTCCTCAGCAGTGGACCTCATGCGCAGATCCCAGTTCTCCAGCCCTCGTCAGGTCCCTGGGTCTCCTTCCCTTCGCAAAGCCCCAGCCCACAAGCCACCCCCTCCCACTCACGGAGGGTAAAGCTTTGCCACTTCTCACCCTCCCTGCCCCATTTGTCCTCCAGCACCCTAGATAAGGTTTAGTTTCATTGCAAAAATCTTGGTTGGACAAAAAAGGTAAAATTCAGCTTTTATTATTATTACTATTGCCATTCTCCTTGTCTTTTTAGACTGGAGTACTTTGATTTTGCTGGAGTGGAAAAAATGAGCTTTTTTCTTCTTTGTTGGCTGAAACTTTGTTAGATTGCAAAGGTAATACATTTTGTTCGTCTCAGGTGTGCTGAGAATACTCTTGGCAGCAAGAGTATTCCTTGTGAAACTGTGTAGAAGGAAAAGGATTTTATATATCAAAAAATGCATGCAAGTCTCCATTTCAAAAATCCATGCAAGCCACAACATTGCATCATTTTTCTTTCTTTCTGTCAGCAGATGCCTATGAGTTTTCACACCAGGCCAGCTTTGAATTGTATTTTGCTTCTTTGCCCATGGAGCATAATCAGAAACCTGGGGAGATTTCATGAAAAGCACAAAATGCCTCCCTGAACAACGAGGAGTAAATAAAGCAGGCCAAATGCCAGGCAGCTGAGAGGAGAGATGAGCTGCAGAAGGAAGATGAGTTGGGAGCCTGCTGTTGGCAGGCGAGGAGAGGACACGGAGGGGAGTCGTGGCCTCCTCAGCCTCCGACCCTGCCTTCAGAAAGAGCTTCTCACTTCAGGCACAGTTCAAGGCAAAGGCTTATCTGGAGGGTTCAACATACAGGTGATCAGCAGGTCCAGACTCGAGAATAAATTCAATCCCATACCAATTAATATAAACGGGTCCCGAGGAAAACCGAAAGCCATGAAAGCCGTGTGAAACAGAGAACAACAGCTGACTTCCCACGCATTATGTCTAGCAGCATAAAGGACTATTAAGACACTGATATTCTCAACGTTCACAGTAGCTCCAAAGCCCCTTTATAATACTGACATGATCTGAAGGGGTGTTTGTTTAAGTGAAAACCATAGCCAGTGTTTTAAGTAGGTCAAGTTCAAAGCCTAGTCAATATTTGAAAAATCTGTGCAAGCTAAAGAGGCAATGAGAAAAATTAGCATGTGAGCCCACTAGAGCTTTTCTTCCCAACTGCACTTTGCATGGGGAAAATGAGGACAGTACACAATGAATCGGTATTTGCGTCCCAAATACCCAACTCCTTTTCTGTTTTTCCACAGGAAAAAAAAAAAAGAAAGAATTCAGAAACTCTTTTTCTGAGGTCTTACTTGATCGTCCTTTTTTCTAAATTGGGAAATGGAAACTTTGATTTCCCATCATAACTTTGCCAGAAAAATCAAGAGCTAAAAGTGAGTTTTATTTAACCTAATTCCCAAACTTTTACCGTACATCCTAATTACAGTATTTCTCTGTGACTTGGAAAAGCTGGATACCAGATATATGCACCACAAAATATAGACTATGGATGACAGGAGAAGCCTTTCAAACCATTAGCTAAAACTGTTTCTTCATTTACAAAAAGCTGAAATGGAAGAATGATCTAAGTGATGTGGGGGATGGCAGGGCAGGGAAGGAAGGGAAGAGGGGAAGGACAGCTCATGCCAGCTCGGCCTGGTGACATTGAGGCATAGTTTCCCTTACATTCCTCTTTAGCCAGTGGACTTCCAGAGAGCAGCTCAGAGCAGATGCTGTGAGTCATTTTTTGGCAGAGCCTCTGGACGAGCTACATTGGCATTTCAGTTCAGATCAGGAGTGCACTTTAGGAGGGACTATCCTGATTGTCCCCACTTACAACAGTGGTTTTCATGGCTGAGCAGCTCTTGGCTTCCTTCCAGGTGAAAACAAACTGGATGAGGCACTCCAGGGGGGCACCCAAAGTGCTACAGCCACGAGTGCGTGCATGCTCAGCATGCAGAACCGACCAGACCCAGTCTGAGATAAAATCATAGAATCATAGAATCATGGAATGGTTTAGGTTGGAAAGGAACTTGAAGATTATCGAGTTCCAACCCCCATCATAGGCAGGGACACCTCCCACTAGACCAGGTTGCCCAAGGCCCACGTCCAGCCTGGCCTTGACCAGATGTGGGCCTCAACACCGACTGTTTTGCTCTGTAGACCCATTTCTGTAGGTCCACACTACTTTTTACTGTAGGCACAGCTTCTGTCTCTGGACATGCAGAGAGCCTAAGGAGCACCTGGCTTAAGCGGTTGAGTTCAATACCCAAAGGTAGCTGGTGTAAACATCCATCAGTGCAACTTCCAGCCCCTCTAAAAGCCAACACCATCCTTGCCATGCCTGCCAGGATGCTCTCAGAAGGACATGCTGCTGTAGAGACATGTCCCAGCACACAAGCTGAGACTATGCGTGAGCTCTGCCATGTTCAAGAGTGGCATCAGAAGCCACAAACACTTCCACACCTTAGTCACCATTTAAACTTTGATTTGATGTACAGTCACAGCTGCGGGCTGTCTTTAAGACAATTTGCTGGAAATTGATTTTTGGAGTCAGTGCAAGAACTTGTGAGTTAGTCTCCTGATCACAGCAAAGCATGTTTCTATGATTCGTCCAGGTCCAAAACTCTTGCTGAGAGGGAGTAACCAAGGGCCTCGGTCAGGAAGGGTTTCTGAAGCAGGTTCACGATTTTCAGACCAGCTGATGGAGAGGAACAGGGAAAGGAAGCAAGATACCAGGTGGAAAGGCAGCACAGTTATTGCCTGGGTGCTGTTTTGCAAAGCTATGTGAAATCTGGGTTCTGTGAGTCTAAATGACAAAATTCCCATTGATGTTAATGGGGCCAGAATCTGATCCTTGTGAGGCTGGGATCATTAGCCCAGAGCTTTTCATCAGTATTTGATCCAAGTAAACTGGCCGACTGAAAACTGAAACCAGACTGTGTTAGAATTCTCCATTTCTGCAAGCAGAGAGCCAATAAAATGAATGTAAAAATCAAACAATATTTATTTATTTCAGATTTTCTTTATTTTATTCTTACAATAACATAATAAAGCTTGGCTACGCATTTCTGTGTTCTGTTGAAATTCTAGCTGTGATACCAACTTCATACCCGAGTTTAGCCAAGAAAATGAACCAACCGCACATTGGAACAGGAGTTTTAAGCTAATGCTATTGGTTACGTTTCTAAAAATACTTCGGATATGAGACTTGTTAAATAGTATTTTGTGAAGTTAAACACTTGCAATTCTAAAGCGAGAGTAATACAGAGACATATTTCTTTTCTTATATTTTATATTAACTTTAGAGATATGAGGATTTTGTCAGTGCCACAGCACGAACAATGAGCTGTAGTAAAAGCAGGGACAAGAGAGACAGTCTTTATATAAGTTTGAGACACATTTCCTTCTTTCAAAAGAAAAACATAGTGTCAGTACGGTTAAATAATTGCACTCTTTTGGAAAGTTCACTGTAGTTTTCCATACAGAAATACAGGCAAATTCTGTAACAGAAGAAGCAAATGCTAACAAATTGTCTTAGCTGCCTCATACTAATTCCTAGGCAACACTGATGTGCTGCCGTTTTACACTTCACTAAGGATAAACAATGTGGCAAAACATTAAAAGCTATGCAAACATGGTTTCAGGATCTCGTCTATGAGATTCTTTTGAAAACAATATTTTTTTCTTACCTAATGCCCTCACAAGAGTAAATTTCTCATTACATTTCTGCCAACTGGAGAATTCCATTCAAGTGAGAAGAAATAATGAGCAGCATTAGAGCGACCAGAGGAAAGAATATATGAGAAATGCAAAGTATTCCTTGCTATCCCTGCTGCATAAATATACACGTTTCAGGGAGAAGAGAGAAAAGGTAGCAAGGATATTGCTCTGCACACACCTTCCCTGGCCCCACAGCCAAGATGTAAAGACTTGTTTATATATACAGCTGCCTGTTCCTTGTAAGCCACTCTGGGATGGTGATGGTAACATCACGTCTCATCACTGCTTGTTAAATGAAAAAGAGGGACTGAAGACAGTGAGAATCATTTGGCCTCATGAAAACACAGGTGAGTGGTCTGTCTCCTTCTCTGGAGGTGGTGGTGTCCTGCGAGCTATTCGTTCCTTCGGAGGACCTACAAACCAGCCCTGAACACCTCAGAGCCGTGCAGTGCAAGCAGGGTATCACCTCTTATGCTGTTTTCCCTGGCGGGTAAAGCCTCCACATCTATTTCTGTGCTTGAAAGAAGTCTACAGATCACTTGGTCTTTCCCATGCCGTAGAAAAGGAGAATCCTACCTGCCTTCAGAGATACACTCCCAGCGCCCCAGTCTGAAACACTTCTATGACTGACCTATTCAGGCTCCAAAGCTCTGGGTACGTGCTGAATCAGACAGGAATTTGACACCGTTGAAGCTATTTAAGTTATCCATACACTATAAGCAGCGTGTATGCTCATACTTGCATTGCAAAATTCCTTGATTCTTAGTGTTATTACTAAATACGAATATTTGGCCTAGGTTTACTCAAACAGCCCTTGGGTCTGGAGAAACTTTCACATTTGTCTAAGTTTTATCCTCAGGCTGAAATGTATTATCTCAGGCAGTTTGGATTAAATAATGACCCAAGAAACCAGTGAGATCACAACTTTGAGTTTTGAGCAGGTTAGGGAAGGACTTAAAAGACAGGGATTCTGAAAAGCACATTAAGCAGTATCAATTGGACTCGGATTGGTGAAGTCAGGTCAAATTCAACCGCTGTTGTAAGATTTTGGTTTCAAAACTCAGATGTGGGAAAAGAGGACATTAAAATGGAGTTGAATAGTTCCATAAAGACCCAAATCAGGATTTTTTTTTTCACTTAGCACATGTTTTTTTTCCACGATACTTCTTGCAGCCAGTTTGACAGCGTACCAGTGCAGAACTAACGCTGTCAGAGCCAACTATGTGCACTGCAGTATACAACAAAGTAAGGCACTACTGTGAGAAAGCTTGCCTTAAGGCTGTATTTCTAATAGACATTAAGACCATAAGATGGAAACAAAAATCTATGAAACAAGCATTAAAGAGATGCATTCACATGAGGAAAAAACATTAAACTGAGGGCGACATTTTCGGTGCAAGCAAGGGAGAATACCAAATATACTGTGCTGAATCAAGTTTCTGGTGATCACTAGCTTAGCTACTCCTCTGAGTTAGCGCTGAAATCTTTCTGTGAATTCATTATTCTAAAGCCACCAGTCTCTCCCCTCCCTCTGCCCTCTGCAGGGCAGAGCTAAGAGCTTCTTGATGTGCTCTTCCCTCCCTTCTCTTCTCACCCTTCCCCTCATGTCCGTAGGAGAGCAGAATTCATCACTTTGGCTGCTTGCAGAATGGCTAGTTTATGGTGATGACATTATGCTTTTCGGGATACAGGATGAAGTCCCTGCCCCAAGGAGCTGCCAGACCATGGAAATCTGATGTGGGTAATCGCTGGAGAGAGAAGAAAAGCGGTGTGAATGTGCACAAAGGAGAAGAGAGAAGAGGAAAGCTCCCCAGGGCCCAGCTAATAGGGCTGTATATCGATAGGACAGATGTTTATTGCTTTCCTCTTCTCTTCTTCCTCTCACATGCACACAAACATACTGATTTAATGATTGCAGGCAAACACAAGAATAGCCTTTCTTGTAGGACCAAATAGAAAGAAGAGGCTGATTATGAGGATGGTATTGCTATACCTTTGGCTATAGCAAAGGGAATACTGAAAGCTGCTGGCAAAATAAATTGCTTTTTTGCATCAAAGTTCCCTTATATTAGAAATGTCCCACTGTGAGAATTCCTCTGTGAAAAGAAAGCAAGAAGGGCTGAGTTTGGAATTAGGTTTGGTAAACTGTAAAGAACTGAGGCTTTCCAGAATTCAAGTGCTGAGGCGGATGGCAGGGTGAGAAGGACTGCATTTAAAAAAGGGGGAAAAAAAAAACCCCGTGAAGAAAATTACTTTCAATATAACACATTTCAATTACTGAAATTATTTAATTTTGGACCTTAATTTATTTAAGCTTCTTACTTTGACAAGAAGTTACTGCACACTGAAAGATTTAGAGTGTATAGTGTTCCTCCTGCAATGACTTTGCGTTCATTGGTATGTAACAGGAGGAGCTTTCCGTGCTCCCTTATCACTGGGAAATCCACTGGAACAGAATCATTTTTCAGACGTAACCCTCCACAGCAGAAGTGAGATCAGACTCTATGTACATATTTTGAGGCTGTAGTTAACGAGCAGAATTAATTGCATTAGTCTTGTAAAGGCCCCATCTTTCCCAACCTCGAATTCACACTTTAATGATGTTTTATGATGTGAAGTCTTCTGATCTTGAATAGCACCATAGTTAAAAAAAAATCCTCCTATTATCACTCTAGCTGTCAGAGAATAACTAGATGCTCAAGACAGTTTTGCTGGGGAGAAAAAATGGGGAAGTGATGATAGAAATAAATTATCTGTATGGGTGTCACTTTGCCTTCTCGATTAGGTCCCTGTAATGAAAGAGATGTTGGGGATTCTGTGCTCATACAAACTCAGGCAACTTAACGCTTCCTTAGGAAGCAGAGCTGAATATCAAGGGTCAGGATAAACTGTATGGGTTCAAGATACGAGCCAGATAAGGAGACCGCTCATCCGTGGCTGGGCCCCCAGCCGTGAGGATTTTCCCTACGGCAGTGGGCTGGGGCTGAGCAGCAGGCTGATGTCCGGCCGGTGGGATCCCTCCTTCATGTAAGCCTCTGCTCAGCCCTTTCCCTCATCCTGCTTACAAAGCAGACAGCAAAACCACCGCGCTCTGTGGAAACAACTGGCAAGGCAGATCCATATTGATTGCTCCCAGATTTCTGCGTAAGAGGAAAATGTTTTTTATTATCATACGATAATTCAGTCTTTTCAAATTCCAGTTCTTGGAGGGTAAAGTGCTTCCAGCTCAGACCCTTCCTCTGTGGCCATTTTTGGAGGTTACCCAGCTGAGCAGCCCCGTCAGGCTGGATGGATATTAGGCCACAGTTCAGGGCAGTATTTTTAAAATTCAGCATGTGTATGGCTTTATGTGTGTAAGTGCTTTGCTAAATCAGAGCATCTTTGCAAGGCTCTCATATTCAAGGCAAGCTGAGCCCCAGAGCTCCAAAGGAAGCCCCAGAAGGAAAAGGCATTGGTGACAAAGCAGGGCTCCCTGCTTTCCCTGGTGACTTTGCAGGACTGATAAACACTATTTTTCCAAGGAAATTATTTGCTGCCTTTTCAGCTTGCTGGAAATTCATCAGAGGACAGCAGCATGTGGCAGCCCTTCACCCCACACCATGAGGAGGGAGAAGAAAGTTCAGGGTAGTCATTCTGCCCACAGTCAGCTGAGGGACAGAAGAAGATGGCTGCAGAGAGCAGACTGCTACCACTGCCCCAGTATGATGCCAGGTCACTTGCAAGCCCCTTAGGAAGGAGATGCATGCAGATGGGTGTCCCAAAAGGCTCCCGTCCTTCTGGCTGCCTAGTGCTCTGCCCTGCTTAGCAGGTCTCATCAGCCATCTGTAGGCTGAAGATGGGGGGATCCCCTTATCCTTTTGCTTATTAGCTGCTAATTTGCTTCTGTAAAGGGATATTTCAAGCTTGGGCTACAATCAAGACAAAACCCAATTTGCTGGACATTATGATTTAAGACCAAGAATATGCAGAGCACAGAAGAACAGATGATGGGCAGGGATGCAGTGGAAGAGGAATGCTGGCAGGGAGCAAGGAGAAGAATCCAACTGCAGCTTGGGCAAAAGCAAAAAGAAAAAAGCCATCCAGGGCTGCAGAGATCCCATCTCTTGCAAAGCCAGCAAGGAGAAGAGTGTGTTTCTAACTGTGAAAAACCACAGGTCTCTTCTGTCTGGAAATATCAGTGCATCTCCTGGCTGTAGCACAGAGATTGCTTTCAGAGAGATATCCCAACATCTCACAATATCAAGATTCATTTTGTTGGTTGTTTTTTTTTTTCTTTTTATGGGTTATTGGAGCACTTAAGAGCTTCACCTGAGCTCAAAACTAGCTGGAAACAGAGGGAAAAAACAAGCAAAGTTCCAGCTGCATTTTATTCTTTATCTGCAAGCATAGTGTTCCAAGGAAAATGAAGACGTGCGGAAAGCTCATCTCACTATTGACAGTGGAAGCCTCTGAGGCATTTCAGGTGCTTTATAGCTTTCAGTTAACTCAAGCAGGGAAAGTTAGCAATAAAACTGTGGCATGAAAATGTTAAAAGTGCCAAACTCCACAGAAAAATGAGCAGGAGAGAAATTAACACAGCAGGGCATAAGGGGAGCTCACATAAGCTTGCTGTTACTACTGCAATGCTTGTTCTAACCAGACGAAGAAGAGACACAAATATTCCTTGAAACCGTGAACTGGAGAGGTGAAATTTATTCATGATTTAATTGCTTAAATCAGTAAACTTCATAAAGATGCCCAATAAGCAAATGAGAGCAAAGCCGGAGCTCCTCAAGTTCAGGCTGTGGCCGCACTCCTGAGCGGCAGCACCGTGCAGGCTGGAGCATGACTTTGCAGTGCGCGGGGGCCGAGATGCCCACGTCACTGTACCCCTCCAGCTCCTTCAGTCACAGGGAGAGTGATGAAGTGGTAATGTGTCTTTCAGCTCAAGCTGTGCCATTTCTCAGGAAAAGCAGTGAAGGAGGTGATTTGGTGAATACACAGCTTACAGTCCACTGGGGCACCAAGGAAAGGGAGATCTTTGGTCTCCATGGGCACCTACCTCTCTCTGTTGACTTAACAGGGCACTCGCATAGTTCAGGCATGTAAAATGAACCGGTGAATGAGGTGCCTCTGACAGGAGGATTGAACTCTTCCCCAAAAGATAACACATTCAGTTTAGGAAGGAAGAATAGGGGTACAAAACAATCCCTGCCTTCATTTATGAGACAAGTTAGCTGAAAATGGGTACAGGCCTTTAATGGAAACCAGGCAAAACCAGGTCCAGAAAGCAGAGAATACTTTTTTCCAGCACAAATGCAGGATTTGGAAATTGAATGTGAACCTGGAAGAAGTAGCTGCAAATATGCTCTCTAGGGCAGTGTTCTCCATACTTTTGGAAGTGCTGCATACAAATTTGTACATTGCCTTTCCTGCTCGCCTAGAAACCACCCTGGAGAACCTTGAAGGAACACACTGCCCCAGTCCAGGACAACAGCTATAGAACATTTGATGAAGTTGCCATAGAACACAGTCCAGAATTAAAGCTTGCAAATGTGAAAAATAACCTGAGAAGTCTCAGAAAAGCCACAGTCCAACACTATTGTGAGGAAGCAGCAAGTGATAAAGTATTTCCCCATCCTACCAGGGAAACAGGTGTCTATGGGATTCCTCTGCCATCCAAAGGAGAGCTCTCAGCTTTAGACAAAGTTTTGCTTAGAGACACGAGGATGTTAACCCCCTAGATAACACAGTAAATTGTTTTAAAAAAAATGCTAGGGGCTAATATAGAGACTTAAAAATCTAAAATAAGGGTCCTATGGATATTAACATTTATGAAATCCACTGCTCCCTTGGAAAAAAAGTAAGCACAGATTATTAATTTTTTAATTGTCTGGGAAAAGCACATAGTTATTCTAAACCATTTTATTTGTTCACTTGAGATAATTTTACTAGTGGATATTAGAGTCCAAAAGACTTGTGTTCATGTCAACTACATTATCAGTCGATGCGTCTAATATATTGTTTAACAATTTAATGGCATGAGTTCAAGTGATTTGCAGGGAAGCAGAGGTTCAGACGTGAAACCTGCAGTCTGTGTCACATCAACCCTGGGGACTGGTGGAAATGGAATAAGAATAAAGCACCAAGTAAAACAAGGTAGAGTCAAACATGGATCCATATTTTATGTAGTAGAATTAGAGGATGTTGCCAGCAAAACACACATGACCACAAGCTGGTGGTTTATTTAACAGAAAGGGGAGGATCAGAATGCCTATAGTGTCAGAAATTCATGTCAGAGGAAGTGGGATACGCAAGCATATAAAGAAACAGAGAAGGCCAATCAAGGAAAATCATGATTTGGGGTCAAATGAAGGGGGGACAACAGCCCAGGTGCAACTGGGGACAGAAACTAATGCTTGCAAAGAGACATGTGGCTGTTTGGAGAAGTTGTCCAGCCTCCTGGGACATACAGCAATGGACAAGACTTCTCCTTCTGGACAGGATCTCTTCAGAGGGCATTGGGTCTGCTCCTCCACCCGAAGGTTGACGTGAGCCCTGCTGGGGCAGACCAAGGACAAGGCGCTGGATTGACTGACTTCAGCCCCTCGTGTCTGAGAGGAGACCCAAAAGTTCACATGGCTTATGGAAAGCACCTCAAAGGTTAAATGGACGCTGTCAGTGAGCTTGGAGAGTAGCCTGTCTCTGAGGGCTTGGCAGGAGGTGGGACACGACAAATATGGTGTTGGGAACAGTAACTCCAGGAGAAGGGAAGGGCTCGAGATGCCCCATATGTGCACCTACTGTGGCAACCTCCAGCACAGCCATGGAGCTGGGTGGTCTCCATGGGCCTCAGGGCAGGGCCCGGAAGCCAGGGCCCGTCCCACGCACAGCCAGGAGCAGGGCAGCCAGAGGGCACCAGGACAGCCGCAACCCCGGGCATTGGGCACCTCCCTGGGAATAGGGATGGGGATGAGCCAAGGCTGTGATGGGACATGGACCCGTGGGTGGCCCCTGCTGAGCTGGGCCCATGGCCGGGCAGGGCAGGGCTGTGGGGAGCTGTGGCGTTGCTGCTTGGGCTGACTGCCCCAGGGGGGTGACATGGAGTCCTGGGCTGTGGGCAGGGTAGGGGAGGTGGGCAGGACCAGAAAGGGCTGGTGGTGCCCACAGGGCCTGGCACAGCATGGTCCGAGAGACCTCTTCATTGGAGCACCTAAGTGATTCCTCTTCTTCTTCCCATATAATATTATGCTCCTGTATGTAACATTATGCAGAGAAGGTGCAGTCTAGCCAGTTTTTTATCTACTCTTTATTTGGTGTGGGAGCAGATGGGTTGAACAAAACCCAGGGTTCCTGGTCCCTCTTGTCCCCAGGACCAGTGTTGCCAGGGCCGCTGTTCCAGGTGTACTAGCACAAGTCAGAAGCCTGTTTGTGCTTTCCAACCCTTAAAATCTTTACAACAGTATTCATTTCTTGTGGGTTACCCAATACGATAAAATACCAAGGACAAGACAAACAGCAAAGCATGAACTATTTTATTTCTCCCCACTTTCTATTACTAAAAGAGCATGAGAAGCACTTGAGGGCAGTTTGCAGAGTGCATCTACCATCCAATATGACAAGTAGGTTAATTGGAATGAAAGAAAATGTGACCCTTGACTACAACTGCCCCTTAAGGGTATTGAGTTTAATGTTGTTGTTATTGTGTTCTGCAACATCGTGAGGCAAAACACAGCGAAGGGCTCTTCTCAGCACAGGAGCTGTTCTCAACAAATGGAGCTGCACCGAGTGACTTGGATTAAATTTGACTAAATCTCGCCCCAAGAAATCTTTCCCTAGAAAATCCTGTAGCACTCACAAATATTTTAGGAGTGACAATACTGGGTGTCCAGCTCAGCGGAAAAGCACACAGGCTATAAGGGAGCAATACGATATGCATCTCGCAGGCAGGGGAACGCGCGGATCACCTGCCATTTCTGTTGCTGGCTGTGCGTGCAAAGGAATCGGCTCCGTGACTCTGTGTGAATGTTGAGAGGGAGAATGGTTTTCTTTTTTTCTTTTTTTCAAAGAAGGAGAAGGCATTGCAAGAAAATGTGTGCAAATTAATGTTAAAGAATGGTGATTTTTAGTCTAATTCACTTGAATGTTCTGCTCTGTTGAATGCAAGACAGTCTCTATGGAAATTCAGACAGTAAGAGTTGGGGCTACACACATTCAAATTTGGGTTGACCTCATTACAGCTCAGTGTTAAAAGCTGTTACTAACATGGCTAGAGCTTATTCTCATAAATTAGCCCTTCAGTTTCTATGGGACTGCTCCATGGAATCAGGTTTTGAAGGACGCTCACAGCAGTGGGATTTCCTGCATGCCTAACTGGGAAGCATGTGGAGATGCCAGCAAGCACGGGGCAGATTTTGCTCCCTGGTTTATGTCCCTGCAGGCTGATGCCTCCTTCCCTCCCCTCTTGCCCCCATGCAGCATCAACCAGAGGGGGGTTGCACTGGCAGAGGAGGATGGTGGGTGGTGGGATCCCACTGCTGTTGCCCCAAGACCTGAGTGAGACCCACTTGGTCTTGTCACTGAGGCCCATTCTTGGCTGTGCATTGAAGACCACCAGGAACCAGGTCCCAGTTCTGGCAGGAGCTCCTGCCTGGAAATGCCTTCCTAAGGCAAAGGGTCTGGGCAAGGGCACAGCTGTGGACAGAAAGGCCATGTGCAAGGTCATAATATTCTCAGGAAAAGCCCAAACTGTGGGAAATGGTAAGAAAGGCAGTGTTAGCAAGAGGAAGAGAGAAAAATGTGGTCTGAGGAGATCCTGAAATCAGCTGGGATGTGTATACCAGCTAGATCTGGAAGTGCTAGCAGGAGTTTTTTCTAGGCAAAGGCTATTTTAGTTGGGGGATGTGAACAGCAGTAGGATATAAAAGTAAAGAAATAAGGTCTCAAGAGTAAGCCGTGGGCAAAGCTGAAAAATATGTTTGTAAATAGAAATCAATCCACCTTACCTATGATTTTCTATATTGTATCTGCTATAGTGATCCTTAACTGAAACTGGAGAAAAAGATTGCTCACCTCTGCACAGGAGGTACCAGGAAAAAAAGGCAGAAAGGAATTATCTCTGAAATAAGCATACCCAGGAAGACCTGAGAGCTGGACTTAAAAAAGGAAACATTGTCCTTGTTCCTTCTCTTTGTCTCAAACCAGGATTTACCCAAAACATAAGTTTTTATACATCTATTTGCATATTAGCTGTATTATTTCACATTATATGGAATCTGTTCCACAGGTCCAGTGATACACGTGCCTCTGGCTTCACTGGGAGCAGGATTGGCACCCTGCCTCGGACTCTCTGAACAATAAGCAATAAAGCCATAAGTGTTCCTTAGACCCAAATCTGTTCTCTGGCAGCAGAGAAAGGTTTCAAAAGTCTTCAAAAGGTGAATTATTAAATTAGATGAAAGTATTTTTCAAAGTGTGGTAGAGGTTGACCTGTGACCTGGTGAATGGTGATTTGAATATTTTGAATTATCTGAACATTTTTTACATCCTTCTTGGGTTCCTTTGGGACTCATAAACCACTTTGCTGAAGGGTGCAATTACAGGGGAATATTAGCAAAAGCACCAATGACACTAAGGCACTTACTGCCCATTGAAATCTTACCAGAGATGCCGGCCTAACATCAATGTAGGCCTTAGGGAAACAGGCCAGTGGTGGTTATTTTTGACACCTCCATAAAGGACAGTGAGTTTAAAAGCATGGTATGATAAGCTGTTCCTTTTGCAGGTGTGGGTTACCTGTTCTGCCGTGCTGTAGCTGTTTGTTACTCCTTCACTCTTCCAGCTACTGCTCACCCCTGAGACGCACCACCTCAGCTCTGCTGGTGTGGCTTTGCCTGGTCACTGCCTACATGAGTGATCTGTTGAATGATCCCTTTTGCCTTCATCAAAAATAAAACCAAAAAAACCCCAAACCCTTTATAGTAGGAGTGGACTTTTAAACCTGAGGGTTAATGACATCAGAGGAATGATTAAACCAGAAGAACTGATTCGGCAGCAGTATCAGACAGTGACTAGAGTAAAATAATGACTGAACTCAGATCACCAGTACTCCACTCAGTTTGTCTGTCTGGGATCCTACATACAGTGGATACTCCTAGTGAACTAGTTCTTGAACCAGTTTCTGCATGTGCCTTAGCATCAGTTTGTGAATACTTCTCTGGGACCTCACTGTTCCAAGAAGCACCTTTTTTTGGTTTGATATTTGCAGCATACAAAGTGACTGGAAAAAACGGAGCAAAATAAACTGACTTTTTGCTGTGCGTGAAGAAAGCAGAAAGGAAAGAAATGTTATTTTTCTTAGATAGACCTGAAAGTAGTAGCATTGTACAGATAAAGAAATATTTGGAAACACATTAGCGCTGTGATATTCCAGCTGGGACATGGAAATAACTTGTCTTGTTGGTGCTCGTTTTCAGACAACAGAAATGAAATCATGTCTCCAGCACGGAAAGGTCAGCCAACAAGATTTTGCTAAATTCATCAAACCGTGCTCCCCACTGAGTAGCTATCACTGGTGTGCACTAAAGTAACATAGGGGCTGATGGTGTTTTCACCCAAACGGTACAATGGGGCCAGAATAGAAGATGAAAAAAAAAATGCATTGATCTTTTCATTTCCTGTGTACTGAGATGTAGGATTCCCTAGATGAAACTCAGCACATATCTCTCTTTCTTTCTTCCCCCTACTTTTATCTGGCAAAAAACACTTAATGGCTTTAGAGAGAAACCACTGTTCCAGCCAGCATCACCTGGCAGTAAGAAGATGCAGGACAGTTCTCCAAGATTTCAGTTCAATATTTTTATTGAGCAATAAAATACAAGTCCAACCTGACTCTTCTCCTGAAACCAAGAAGAAAAAAATCATTCAGTACAAAATTGTGTAAGGAGATCCTCACACATTTTGAAACTGGTTCAAAGCTACAACCATAATTGTCACAGCATCCACAGATTAGATGACATTTACAACAGTTTTTAATTAAATTTACTTAATTTAGATATTTATCAGCCAGATCCATTGGCACACTTTCTTCCAGCTTTTTTAAAGGTTAAATGAGCAATATGTGTAATGAGGTCTTTAAGGGAATACAAATTGTGCCAGCCTCGAATTATCCCGAAAGCCAGTACTGTGCTGGAGGATTTGTAGAGCACTGGTGGAGGGGAAGGTGCCTCCTGCTCACTCTGCCGACACCAGAGTGCAGTGTCCGACCTTCACACTGGCTGCTCCTGCCTGGGTTGGAGCCTGTGGTGTCATCACGGCACAGAGTTATCTGCCTCCAGGATAATAACACATTCACAGCTCCAGCCTCGCATGAACACCACTCATACCACTGCTTCCAGGGGTCCTGAAGATGCCGTGAGGTAGTGAGTGAGGAAGGTTTTGTTAAAGACTCCTCAGGAGGCACCAAGCTGGGACAAGACCTTCTGAAGTGTGGCGGAGTGGCAGTAGCGAGAGTAGTGTGAGCCCAGCTGGCTGAGAAGATCTTTTGCATCTCTGGAATAGAGCTGAAATGCTTCGCTGAAGCCGTGTTCAGGGGGAGGAAAGCAAGGAAAGGAATGCGCCCTTTTCATCCCTAAGCTGAACACCAATCCTCTTCTTCCTTTACATCACGCGTGTGCTCTGCGTACGTGTCTCCTGTGCCATTCAGCCTGGCACTACCGCACCTTTTAAAAAGTATACGGCGAAGCACGTCTTGGAAAGAAGATTATCACAAGCCAGCACAAAACAGAATGAAATGCACTACTCTGAAAAGGGCAATTACAGTGAAACTACATATGAGAGTTGCAGATGGACGCAATATGTAGTTGAATGACTAACAAGGAAACACAGTAGACGGCCTCCTAACAGCACATGGACCATATGGTATAGCAAAACTTGGGGAATCGTTCTCATCAATGTGGCAGTTTTATAAACGCCAAGGTAAAAAAACACATAAGCTCTTTTGAAAATCCCACTGAGTATCTCATCTCAAGCTGACAGATTTGTTCAAAGCTAGCCTTATGGGTTCAGCTATTACCACGTTGAATATGGTGAGAATAAGATAGGACATAAAGAAGACTCCAGTGAAAGTCCACACAAGACAGCAGAACTCTGCTAAATTCAGCATCACTGAATTCACTAAATCCGGCATCAGCACTGATTAGATATTGGTCAAGTTATTTTCACATGAGTTTTTACTTCTTCACACAATTTGGTGATAAGTTGCATCTAATAACACAGAATACTTAATTACCCTACATGCTAGAAATAATCAACCCTGATCCTTTCTGTCCAACTATGTATTGCAATTGTGCAGGAATGACTTGCACCACAGATAGCTCACATGTGTCTAAATGTACTGATTATTGAAAATAAATACTCAGATAATCTGTGCTGTCAGATACTGAGGATGATGGAACTAACCATGGGGGAGTTAGTGGCAAAGAATGACTGGCAAAGAACTTCCTTTTTCATTACCCATCCACAGGTAAAATCAGCATTATTATTGAATTATATCTATCTGCAGAAAGTCCCTGGGACCAGAGAGAAATGTTCATCCATTCCTTATGACTGGTGTCTGTAGGGTATGATTAAACAGGAAACACGTGTTGAAAATTTATTTTTGCATTTCTTTCACTGACAGTCTCAGAACTTGTGGTTGATCTGGATCTTCCAGCGCACGACATCTAAAGGGATGCCAGTCTGATTTAGATGCCTCTACTTGGGCATGCAAGCTAATTACTTCTGGTCCTGACCATATGTGTGCCACAGTCTTTAAGCGTTGCTGTCTGATGGAGGAGTTCTCAGGTTGTATTGGTAGCTTCTTGTCAAAAACCGTGGCTAGAAGATAAAAACCATATCCTTGTGATGGGTTCAGTGATGGTACCAGGCGTTTAGTCTTTGCTCACTTTGTCACTTGTCTTTGACAGTGTCAAAAACACCGCTCTGAAGTCTGAGGTCCTGAGCTCATTGTGCTTGTCTTATTTGATCCTGATTATCTTAAACAATCTGACAAGACAGTGGGAAATGGAAACATGACATTTATTATTCTGCAGAATGAAGGATTTTATGTTCTAGCATGTTTTTGGCAAAATGCAGCAAAAGAGTCACATTTAAGGATATAGCAGACAGCTCTTAAGCAATATGCTAACCTATTTCTTTCTGTCCAAACCGTAAGCTATATGACAGCTGCCTTTCTAATGAGAAAAATGCAGTAATCATTACTTGTATGTAGTGGTTGGCAACAGTTGTTTGAATTTCTGGTGAGCATAACTCTCTGATCTGTTTTTCTTGTGGTAGTTTACATACAGTTTCTAAAGTTTGCATTGTTAGTCATACCTATATTTAGAACTTTCATTAGTGATGACTCAAGACAAGCAGAAAAAAATAAAGAGAAAAGATACGACTGTAAATCTCAGTAGTGGTGAGAAAAAATTGGTATCCTGAATTTCACTCTGTGGCAGTGTATGTCTTGAATTCAAATTGGAATTAATTTAAGCAGTCAAAAATATTTTTAAAATAATTGACAGCACAGAGAAACTAATTTATAAGCTGATTTTTATACACTGATTTTTGCTTTAATTGCTGTAAGTGCTTTCTTTCCGTGATTAAAAAGGAGCTAGGGTAGCTCAAGGCAAATGTATTCAGTTATTTACTTAAGTAAAGAGCTCTGATTTCATTTGCCAGGTAGAAGGGGTAGATGGGATGTTGGTTCAACTTTTCACCAGAGAAGGGACAGTAAGTCAAGTCAGGGTTTGCTGAATTGTTGGGTTTTTTTAAGAATATATAGCATGCCTATAGAAAAACATGTATATTCTTCTCCCTTGTTCTCCTGAATGCTCCTGACAGCGGCCATGTGGGCATAGGAAGACCAGGAAGCTTCATGCCAATGAGGGCCTTTGTTATTGTAGTCCCAAAGAGCACAGCAACATTCAGTTTCAACGAGCTGATGCATATGGATTTCTACGGTGATGATAAAGAAACTGCAGGCAGCGTGGCATGGCCAGGGTTGGTTGGCCTGAGCCCTAGTTCATTGGGGGAAATTGGGTGCCCCTTCCAGAATACTGCCTGTCCTCGTTTTTGCCTTCCCTTGCCTGGCTAGAACAGCTCCCTGGTCCTCCGGCGTGACGGCCTCCCTGCGGTCACGCCTGCTTTCCTGTCAAGAGCTGTGACCCTGCACAAATAACCAGGACACCGGTGGCTTAAGAAAAGGTTGCAAAGGTCTCTCTTACAGCCTCACAGCCTTTATGTAGCCACCTGGATCTTTCATCTTCCGTGGTATTTCGTATTAATAATCAATAAAGTACACAGAAACAAACCGACTTTGAAGAGAATCAGAAAATTACCATGTAAAGAAGAGAACAGGCAAGGAGAGGAAAGACAGACATTGTGAAAAATACTGTGTTTTCTTTACCTGTATCTTAAGAGCATCACGGATAAGTTGTGGTTAGTATGTGGATTATGTAAGACGTTGGCCTAATTCTGCCCTTGTCTTTATTCCAGTAGTGCCCTTTGACTTACACTGTGAAGATGGAAATGCAAAGTTTCAGCCAATTTCCTAAAAAAGGGAGTTGCCCAATTTCTGCATTATTTTGAGGATGAGATGCTGCCCGGAATTAATTCTGTCAGTTGGATACCACAAGGTCACTCTTAGATATATTTCACAAGAAAAGATGAATTTATAGTTGGTGTAAATTAGTGCAGCTTCAGTGAAGTCAATTGAATTACTCTTGCTCAGTTCAGGTCTTCTAGTCAGATTGCCTCCGGAATACGAAGTATTGTCTACTATCAGTGGAGAAGCAAATTTAATCTTTCCAGGTGATAAAGAAGAGGGGCCAAGCCTTCCTTTCAAAAGGTAAGAAAAATGAATATGCATTTCGGAGGAACACTGAAGAACATTTAAACGAAAAAAAAATCCTGCAGAAAATGTCATGCCACTGATATAAGGAAAAAAAAATGTATCTACTCAGAGAGTTAATACCCCAGGAGCATATAAGAGGGGCTGGAAGTGGTGGTTAGCTGGAGGGCAGCAATATCTGGCACTGGGCTGCACTCACAGAGAAAAGATGCAACAGAGACCACTGTCACCTTCTCTCCAGACAGAGAACTTCCAAAAGTGGGAAGAGGGAGCTCAGCTGATCACTGACATGATCACTAATGTGCTGCTGCAGAACGGTGCAAGACCCAGTTGCCTATTTTTGACCCAGGAAAGTATTTTTAGAAGGACTTGCTCTCAGGCTCATCAGTGACCTGTTCACGCAGCTAGTTCAGTTTTCAGCCACTCTCCTCACAGCTGAGGACACTGAGTAGACTTGCAAAAACTCACAGTTTGTGTGAGGTGTTCAAAAATTAGCCTCTGCAGATAATTTCCTTTACTGAAATATCTCTGTAGCATATGTATCAAAGCACCTGGAGATAGGCGCAGTCATTACCCATCTACCCATCAGCAAATTCAGCATTAAAGGGGGACCAAAAGGCTACTTATATATGTGCACACAAATCCAGACATACACGTGGATGGTGCATAGCTGCAGAATCCCAGCTTTGGGTGTATTTTGCTATTCTAATAGAAAAATGATCATTCTGGGGCACATGAGTGTACTTTCCTGAATATTTTCCTGATCAGCTCAGTTTTCCTGAGTGTTAGGCTTTAGTGTAATATCAGGGTTACTCACCAAGTGCTCTTTGGGAGGGCTCTGTGGCAATAACATAGAAGGAAAATATTTTCCCTCACATTAAAAGTACCAGTGTTGTCTGGGGATTATGAATGACTTCTGATTTTTTAATGCTTATTTCCCTGAGACAGATGAGTGGAAAATGAAATAGCCTCTCGTTATAATTTAGCATGGAGCTTCAGGAAAGAAAACAGGTGCGTTTGCCTGTGTTTTGAAGAGGCTTTAAGACTACCACAGTATGCTGCCTTTGCCAGGAAAGGGCACACAAGTTAAAAAAGTAAAGAGATGAAGATGCTAGAAATTATTTCCTAACATCTAACCCATCTGCAGGAAACACAGAGTGGGCCAAAGTGGTGCTCTGTTTTTTTCATGAAGAAAGATCTTGCTATTGTGAACTGGATCCAAACGCCTGTGTTCTGATATGAGACATTGCCATTTAACAAAGGAAGGAGTTTTGTGAAATCTGCTCCCAAAGAAAAAATTCTGAACAGGAATTTAATGCAATTATCAAAGCTGCTTCAGAACGCTAATGGTCAGAAGTTATTTATTTCTTGTGAAGCCGCTGTAGGGTGTTGCCAATGTTGATGAGTTTCAGATTTTGGTTTTGAGATCCAAGCACTGACTAATAAAATAGATAACAGCTGTCCATGTAAGTATGTTAACTACATTGCCATTCATTTGTTTCTTCAAGGTGGAAGTATGTTCCCAGTAAGTTTCAAAAATCTCTTTAAAATACAGTTCTATAGAGGAAAAAAATTACTTTTATGCTGATATTCTGGGGTTTCTGCCATCACAATGACAACTAGCTCAAATCTGCTCTGTTTACTGGCAGAAGAACAAGGTTTCTAACTGCCAGCCTGGGCAGGGAGGAAGCTGGTGGCAGTGGGAGACTGCTTGGGTCACCCCTAGGGTCAGTGGCACATATCACAGCTGTAAAATGTACTTTTGCCTCAGCGCAAAGGAAGAAAGTAAAATTCTCCGTTCATTTTTTTAGCAACTTCTCTGATTCCTGCCCTTGTGTTTCTGTTCTATGCTGTTTCCATGCAACACAGGATTCAACCACCTAGAAGGATGTTGCTGTTGAAATGACAGCCCCTTTTTCAGCAAAGCCACTGGGTCAAGGTGTTTTGTGCAGCTAGCAGTGACTGGCTATGTTTCTTCACAGACATTAAGAAGGAGATCCTTCAGAAAAAAGGATCTCCTCCTTCTGTTGAGCTGCTTCTCATATAGTGATTTTTGTTTTAAAAAGCTTCTTTATGTTTACTTCTATTTCCAAATCACATCATGTGGTTTAACCACACTCCATGAGCCAAAATGTCACCTTGCATTGCTCTGCTAAAAAAAAAAAGAGGGTGAAAGACCAAACCTACCCTCTGCTGAGAGTATCTGAGTGTTTCCTTCTCAATAAGAGGGAGAAAACCCTCATCAAAGTAAATCAAGCAAAATACCAGCAGTGCTACCCCTGCTAGACTTACAGAGTCTGTAAGTCTCTGTATGACCTCAGAAAACATACCAATATGTGCCAGGATACCAAAAATGAACTTAAAAGCCAGAAGACTAAAGTGTCCATCAGAAAAAAAGGGCACAAAAATAGTCTCCCGAGAGACAGAAAACCACACCGTACCTCAAGAAATATTCAATGTTTAAAGAGGCTGTGTCAACCTGTGTGGGCTCCTGAGTGCACCCAGTGCTGCCTGCGCCTCCTGGGGACTGACGTTTCTTTTCTCTTTTTTCTTTTCTTTTAAAAGAAGAAATTAAAATCTGACTTTGCTACAAAGTCAAAGCAAAGTCACACCCTGGCGTGACTCCTGCCACCCACGTGCTCCCTGTGGCCCTGGTGTGCAGCCCCCACTTGCAGTGCTGTACCAGGTGCCGGGTGCCAGGCAGGGCAGTGGGGTGGGCTGGAGGGGTGGCAGTGGCCAGGGCCACCATGCAGAGACATATGCCACGGGCATGCTGGCTCACAGGGCCCTGCATGCTGGACATCTCAGCAGACAAGTGGTCCCCGGTTGTGCTTTTGCACCACAAACCACCCTGTGACACGACCCAACGTAGACCCATGAGCTCCATCTCCTGCCATCGAGGGTGTGATTTAGTAGCACAAGGTGGGAGGGATGTGTAAGGGTTATGCGCTGTGGCCATGAAGGCACGCACAAACTTCATCCTCCTTCTCCCAGCCTGATCCTAGCACATCCCCTCAACTGGGAAGCTGGGGAGTGGGAGACCCAGAAACAGTGCCGCTGGGCACCATTACAGCAGCTCTCTCTACAGCTGCTTTCCATTAACCACGCCAGATATAAGTCGGCAAGCAGGGGGGTGAGAAATCAGGACTTATATGTTAGCCAGCTCCGGCATGCAGCTACCCTGTGTTGCAATTAGCCTTTCTCTTTAAAACCCTTCCAGGCTCTGCTGGGGCAGAAGGCAAGCCACTGTGCTGCAGCACGCAGCTGCTGGGGTGGTTTTGGCCAGTACCGCGTCCCAGAGATGAGGTTTGTGGGAAACTCCCTTAAAAATCTTCTGTTTTATAACACAACGGAGCTGAGATTTTCAAACCACAAAAGAAAGGGTCTGCTGTCACTGCTCACGCACGGTGCAGTTCGGACGGCGTTCTTCACTTGTGCTCCGAGACGGGGGGCCCTCCTGTGAGTGTATAATCTTTACTCAGTGCCTGGTGCAGCTGAATCAAACTGCAATCATGTCTTCCCACTGCGTCTCCACAGGTTGGTAGCCACAGACCTTGATTTCTAACGCAATGAGGCATTGCTAATTAGGAGGTCTTCTCTTTAGCTTAATAAAAATATGCACGATCCACATATGGGACTGAAAGAAGCACAAATTCAACAGGGGAGAGGGGAATCCCCAAACTGAATTTTAGTACCTTCAGTGAAAAAAAAAAAAACCAACAAAAAGGTAATATAAAACTCAGGTAATTAAAAATTGCAAATTAAAATATTTTGAAAGGTATTAATCTCTTATGGACTTGAACTTCCTTTAGTAAGCCAAGAGGATAATATCTCCTGTTCTTCCAAACTTCTATCCATTTGTCATGTGTCACCACAGATCCAGGAGTGGGCTAATTAAAATTGTTTTGTTGCTAATGATAGTGCATCTTCTTTCACTAAAGAGTTCAAACTACAGCCTTCCTCTTGATCTGCTGTGAGATTTTTTTAATCTCTAAATTAGAAGAAAAGCATATGCCCTTTTAATGCCTATAAGAATTTGAGCTCGTTAATGCAAAAAAAAAAAAAAGTAGGATTTCTATTATCGCTGTTCTTTAATTATGGAACAGCATGTGCAAGAAGGCTCTTTTCCCATAACTGTGTCCTCGATTCTATTACACATTTTAGCGGAGAATGCATGTAATAGAAAAACAGCAATAGACTGTGGAAATTGTCCAGAGCCCTGCTCTCCTAGGGAAAAGATGCCAATGGTATTTTTGTACTGCTACTCCTCAGCAGCCTCTTTGCACTTTCCTCCGGGTTACATGCACAGCATGACTCACTGCCTGATGGTTTCATTGAAACAGAAAAATATAGACACAGTAATGATTGCATTCAATCATAAACTACAATCAATACAGCGGAGTTTAAATGTTCTGTGCCCCAGCAAGCCACCACAGGGTTCCCCCCCACCCCACCCCATCTTATTCCCTGAAGAAATGATTTTTCATTTCTAAAGGATAACAGTTGTTCCAAGTGATCTAGCAGATGTAGTTGAGTCTCTCAGAATGAAATATGTAGGTCAGAGCAGGAGGCATTCATTGTTTTCTTTGATGTACCTTCATGTCAGCCCTTCTTTGGATGGAAAAGCCACTTCACAATACTTACCGACTGCCTCGCGGGAGTCTCACTGGAGGAACCTCACAGTAGACCCCCCCCAAAGTTCATCTGGGGGCACTGGGTGGGCAGGGATATTTATGTTCAAACCAGAGACTCTGTGGCCTTTTATTTATGGACACCGGGATATAAATCTCAACTTAGTCCTCAAGCGAAGACAATAATCTCGATGAAATCTGCCTTTGTGTACATCACACCACCATTTCAGAGTTTGGCAAACTCAGACACTCTGATGAGAAATGGCTCCCAGGAGATCCAGGCGAGACTGAAAGTGGGATGGGGTGGGGGAAGGACGGAGGAACATAGCCAGGCCAGGATGCAGGGAGCCTCTCCAGGAAAAATAATAAACATGACTTTTGGCCTTTAGAGACACCATGTGTCCCTGTGCCAACCATGATTCCCTGAGGGAAATATCCTCTCTTCAATGCCAGTTAAAAAATCTGATTTGGTGTTAAGTATTCCTTGTTCTTTTGCAGTATCTTCAAAGAAGAGGTGTCCAAAGGAATCACTTCTGCCCCACAGTTCTGATGCTCTAACAAAAACCACCATTGTGGTATCTCCTTCCCATCACAGGTTGGGAGACATCCCCAGCACACACCCCAGCAAACTCAAATTCCCGCTTTCTTAATAACCACTCTGCACTAGGAACTAACAAAAAAAAAAAAAATGGTTTTCCCTTTTCCTCTTAGCAGTGGTAACTGCCTAAAGATGAAAAATAACTCCCAGAAGGCCAGTATAAAATGAAATCATGCCAACAAACCCTAAATAAAGGTTGCAATTCCAACATGTCCTCTGTTACGCTTGGGATGTGCAGTAAATGACAGCTGAATAAATCAAACCCCTGGAGTTCCATCATAACCATCAGGTTAAAAGTGTTATTATCTCATTTTAGCTAAAAGTTCTGATTCATACTTTCTTTTTCTTTCTTTCTTTTCTCAAGTCTGGGAGGTCTTGGATTGTATGCCACTCCCATTAGAGCTGGAAAAGGACTAGTGTAACTTTCTAAAAAACAGCCTCCTTTTTTTTTCGGTCATAAATCAGTGTTCCTAGTTTCATTCGGCTGCCTGTCTCCCTTTCTTCCTCTCCCCCCGTTTCCTCCTCCCACTCGTTAGTCTGTTCAGCACCTTTGGTGAGTCACACAGAGCAGGCTGACAAGTGAAGTCAAGTTCGACTTCATATAAAGTTCCTGCAGAGCTTTTCTGCTGTGTGGTTTGCTGAGCGCCGCTCCGGCTCCTTCTCCCTCCTCCAAACCCAGGCTAGGACGGACTTTCACTTCCGAGGATGCACATTTGGGACCATGAGTCCTCAGCCACTCCTGGAAATCTGTGTTGTAGGCATTCCTGTCAGTCAAACAGCTCACACAGGAGACTGGATGTGAAAACGTGGAATTTACACCCCTCAAAAAAGGCTGCAAGCCTGAACCTTGGATTACGTCACACTAATTTAAGCCTGAGGGAAGGCAGGAATAGTCCCAATATTGGCTAACTCCGTCTCCTGTCTCTCTGCACCACTGAATATTTCACCCTTCAAACTTCTGAAATGGATCTTGCCTTCTCATACAAAGTGTCAGCACAGGCAGCAATATTTAGGTCACGATAGTTTACTGTACAACAACTCCTGAAGCCAGGACTAAGAGTTGTATTCTCCGACCCATTTCAGCAAGGTCTATAAGCATGTGTCTAACCTTAAACACCCAGCGATCCCTGAAAAACCCCAAAAGGCTATCCTGATTAATGCGTTAACAGGGACAAAGTTTGCAGTTTTACTAGTGAAATAGCACTTTCCTGAACCAGATTTTAATGCATGATGCAGACTCTGTATTTTAATTTTGTGGCTGAGATTTTGTGATGTCTCAGCAATAGTTGCCTGGCCCCAGGAGAAGCACTCAGGCTGCCCAGTTTGGTAATGAGGCACCTGATTCTGCCAGTGGGGAGGGCAACTGGTGCAGAAGGGAACTAAAGAAATTTTCTCTGTCAAGGACAGAGTTGATGAGACACCAGCAATGGTCTAGAGACCTTTCCTCTATAGTTTGGGGGCCTGAGTCTTGATGAATAATCAGCCCCCTTGGCCTTGCAGGATCCAAACCATGCAGTCCCCTCTTACCTGAGAGGCATTGATGAGCATTGGTGTCGTCATGTGCCTCTGAACTGCACAGTGGTGAGTTTGTGCTCATGGGAAAACTGGGGCTTTACGCCTTTTCGAGGCTGAGGAGCTGGTGGGGTGAGCTGAAAAGGTATGCAGGGGCTGGGCTTTGCAGGCACAGCCACTCAGCGTGCATCTTCTAGGAGCTGGGGACGTGCAACCAGTTACGGCTCTGAGTTGGCAGGTTCTAGCTCTTCGCACCCTTCATGCTTTTGTCACGCGAAAGTTACTGGGGAAAATCAGAAACAGTCTTGGGGGCGAGTCTGGGACCTCCCTTCTGCCTCCTTCTAATGCAGCAGCCCTTACACAGGACTTACCCACCACAGCATTTTCCTATTGTGTTTGCTGTGTTTCCTCATTAGCCCAGTGGTAAGCCCACACAGCTGGAGCTGGTGCGTTCAAACCTTTATCCTGGCGAAGATTTATGACCTGGGATTTTCCCTGGCTGGTTATGGAGACGGTGTCCCTCACTGTTGCTGCTCTTCATGTTGAACTTTGTGCACGTGCCCTGGGCTTGGGTGCCAGTTGGACACCTTCGGGTACCAGGTGCTACCCTCTCTGCAGCAACAGAGCTGGGTCACAGCAGCAGGGGCTTGGTGCCCAGAGAGGTCCTGGGCCAGTTAGGAGGTGCCTGCTGGGATTTTGGGGCATTCTGAACAGGTGCCTGAACGGTGCCTCAGTCCCAACGCAGATGGTAAGGAAGTGGTCTGGATCTTGCCATTAGTGCTCAAGCCCTAAACAAACATAACTCTGTTCCTGCTCCTGCAGAAATGGCAGTAAGTCCTCGTTGCAGTTTTAATGCTTTTACAAGTCCTGTAGATGCAGCTATTAACAAGGCTTAGAGAACTCTTAAATATACTCCTTTTTCCAAAGCCTGGGAAAAGCCTGGTTTGTTATGAGGAAAAGAATTTTTTAAGTCTGGCATTGATTACCGCTTGCTCTTTTATGTACGTTTAAGTATTAGGTCAGTTCTGAAAGATGCATAAATTACTGAAACCAAACTGTTGAGTTAATAAGAATGATATTTTCAAACTCTTATGGTTCCATTTTAAGTTTCCTTGGTATTAATGCCAGCAGAATAACTTACTGCAACCGAAATGCACTGCATTCAGGGCTAAATTATGCTAAAATAGGTCAAGCAGCAGCGAAGGCAGTTATTTTGACTGAACTAGGGTTAACAAGATGCATGTAACAAATGCCTCAGGAGAACAATCACATGCGCTCGCTGCACATGATACCACAGCAGGATACCCATAGCTTCAGGTTCCAGCTAAATGGCATCATGGTGTGCTCTTTCGGGCAAGAAAATAGTTTTACAATTGTTTGAATATGATCCCCTCAGTTTATGTGATGTAACCTGACAGTTTAAAGGGTCCCATAAGTACGTTTTCGCTGAAGCCTATGCAACTTCTACATACTCAACTAGGCTGTTTTTAACATAAAGCAGAGGGAGAGCAAAGAAGTAATTAATGAAAGAGCTGATACCTTCTGAGACTCCTGGCATGACAGCATGCCCAGCTGCCTTTCCACTTGTTTCTGAATAAAGAAAGAAGAAGTCAGGAGGCAGAAATTAGCCTGAGGTACTAAAATTGGACGCAAGCTGAAGTAGAGCATCTGAACATCCTTGGACTTTATGGTAAAAGAGGTAAAATGCACTTTTAGCATTAGTCTTCTTTGTAACAACAACAACAAAAAAAATGCATAAGGAGTTTTTCCCTCAATTTCTTTGATATTTCAGCAGTTCCATACATCACATACGGAACAATATGTGATGTTTATCTCCCTTGCCTTGCCTTGCCTTGCCTTGCCTTGCCTTGCCTTCCCTTCCCTTCTCTTCCCTTCCCTCTTTTTCCTTTTTCCTTTTTTGTTTCCTTTGCTTTTTTCCTTTTTCTTTTTTCCCTTTTTCCTTTCCCCTTTTCCCTTTCCCTTTCTTTTCAAAAAGCCTCTATTCTGAATTGCTGCACTTGCCTTTTGAACGCTTTCATCGCATCTGTCTTAGGGAACAAATACCTTACAGTGGAAAAATGAAGCAGAGGAAAACACATAGACACATTGATGGAGCTTGCTCACCAAGCACCTGGGCCCAAATGCTTCAATGTATACACTTTGTGCATAAACAAATTCTCCATCTAATATGCCAGATGCACATCATTTTTCAGAAAGTTGGTATGTACACAGAATATTAAATTTAGGAACATTTATGAATGTGTGTTGGATTTTGCTTATCCAAGAGCACAGGATATTTTTCTGTAAAGCTACTTGATGATACTGAGCGCTGAAATGTTATAAATTTTCCAGTCGTTACAGCTGTGTACATTTTTATGAGGGGTTTTGAATTTATTATTTACCTGAGTAGAGGGGAAAAGGAGACAGAGAGGGAACAAACATGTGCTCTAGGAAAGCCACTTAAAAACCTGATTATATAAAGAAATAAGCTTTCTACTGTAACAAAAACACCATTTTAGTCAATTTTCTTCACTGAAAGTTTCTGTAACCTTTTCACATCTGGCTGGGCTGGTTTTAATACAATGTACACAGAGCACAAAAAGTCATTGATGAACCGTCATTGCACCTCCAACATCAGGTGATATACACAACTTTTAAAATCCAGCACAACTCTTTTCCAAATGGAAATGCTGATTTAACAAAACCAGTAATATTCTGTAGGTTTGTTTTAGTTTATCAAACCTGTTTAGAGATGATAGGTAATTTTTTTTTTTCACAGTGATAAAGGAAGTTCAATTTCAGTACTACCATTTTGATTTTTATTTCAGAATAGAACACACTGAAACATGTTGATTATTTGTAATATACCAGATTATGCATCAAAATGACTCACTGTCAATGTTTTAATCTTGTCCTAACCAAAGGTTACATCTAGGTGGAGTAGATGGTAAAATTTGTAAGAAAACATGCTGTATTACTGTCCTGCACAAAAATTTAGGAGATTCTGATTTTTCCCTGGAGTTCTGAGGCACGTGGACTTTTTGGCGTTGCAGCCAAGAGGGGAACTCCAGGTTTTGGACACTGGAAATTCATGGGGATTTTACTGTCTGTCACAGCTTTGTGTAATTTTATTGTTGAAATTGGTTTTGACTGAAGGTTTTAATATTGTCTTCCCATTTCAGTGATGTGGTTTAGCAAAAGACCTTTTTCTTTCTGTTTAGAAGCTCTTCTAGTCTGCCTTTGACAAACTGAACTTGATTCTCCTACCTTGAGACACATTTTCCTTTACCATAAATGAAATGTGCAAATTATCTATGATAATTAGATTTGACCCAGTTACTGGATTTGGGAACATCCTTCTATCTTGCCTGGAGCTGAATATCCCTACAGAAAGCAAATCTCATGGTTAAGACAGGGTATAATCAGGGTTAAAAACCTTTCATCAGAGACACAAAAAAAGATGTAACCGAACTAGCACTATTCCGTTGCCTGACACTGTCTGTTATTTTTTCTGCACAGTGAATTATTCATTACTAATGATTTAGAGTTCTCTGGCTTATCTACGTGATGACAGCTCCTCTCCCCTCCTGCCACATACACACCCTACAACAACAAGAACACTTATGACAAATAGTGATGTCACATCCTTAAACTTACTTAATAAGTATCAGCTAGGAATCAAATGGCTCAACTAATCCCTCCTCATCCATCTCACAACTTCAATCAGTTGCGGGGTATCAATGGCTGAGTGTTACCACCTTTGCTTGGAGATAAGCCCTATGTACACAGCAGTGTAATAACGTCTGATGGGAAACACATGCCCGAGAAAACCCCCATAGCAAGATTGCATTGTGCTAAGCAATTCCGTTTGTTGGCTGCCTGGCTCCAGAAATGTTATTTATCCCTTTTGAGCTCCCAAGTTAAAATGCAGGGGCTTATCTGCTCAGAGCGTAATCTTGTACCGAACCAGCAAGACATTTAGATTCTCTTGAACTCTCTGTGAGTTGCCATCATGTTCTTAGCACAGACTTTGGGATTAGCTGACATCTGCTCCCTGAACTTGCATTTTTGGCAGGTTTCTGGTCAATAGAGGAAAGAAGTAAAATATTTCTGTGCAACAAAAGAATCATGAGGGTTTTTTTCCTAAGAAAACACGGAATAAGGAATAAAATGCATTTTCTTTTGGTGATGTATTCTCTGGGAGTTGCAGCAAAATACAGGGATTCTGTCCAAAGCTTGGAGCACTAATGGCCGTTGGTGTAAAATCCTGGTTAGGGACATCCTTGTAATAAAATATAAATACCAGTAAAACTCCTTCTGAATCTACATCTCCTAGTGGTACAAGTATGTTTTTGCCAACAGAGTTTGTACCAAATGCCAGTACGCTGACAGGGTATCATCCTGGCAAACCCTCACCGATGTGGACCAGACCAGACCCCAGAACAGCAAGTAGGTGTTTACCCACTTACACAACTTTACAATCAGAATGAGAATGTAAAATAACTCATATGAATTGGAAATGCAGTGGTTAGCCTGAAGGAGGAAAAAAAAGACGCACGTGGTGAAACAGCTCCTCTGGGCTGGGGAGGAGGGGATGGGTACTGGGAAGCTGAGACCATCCCATTTGCTCAGCCACCTTTCACACCAGATGCTTGGCATCTCTATACCCTCAAAAGTACCTTTTCAGGCTAAAACTCCATTCTGAGGCTGTTGAAGTAAATAAGCCTCTCAAAACTTTTGCATTTATGATTTATGAGGGCAGTTAAGCCCTTGTACAAAATTAAAGGCTGAATGAGAGAATCTGGAAAGAGGCAGGACCACTGAACCAAGTTTATGATTAAGTGCCAGAAACCTCCTGAAGCCTAATTCCACTTCTGAATTAACGTGCCACTTGACCTTGGGCGAGCTTTTTACCTTATTAAAGTTTCTTTCATCTGCTGATAAAATTTGTAACACTAAGGCTGCCCAGGGAGGTTGTGGAGTCGCCTTCTGGATGCAGTCCTGAGTAATGTGCTCTAGGCAATCCTGCTTTAGCAGGGGAGTTGGACTAGATGATCTCTAGAGGTCCCTTCCAACTCTGAAAGTTCCATGATTCCGTGATAAATATGCCAGGGAATGAGGACTCATTTGATTCTATGTTTAAAGTCAAGACCACTTTTTATGTAGACCATGTAAGTATTTCAACTCAGTTTTTTATGTAGAACTTGAAGAATTATAGATTTGAAGAGACTAAACCAGTTGCAGGACCACACTATAATAAATTAGACCAAGACGGCAACTTGGAACTCCTTTTGGTTACCTGACGTCTTCTCAATCAAATGAAAATACCACACACTGATTAATTTACCAGCTGGAAGGATTAATATAGGAACAGCAATGTCTTTATGCATTAAACCAGATTGGAGTTTGTCTGTAGGGTCTGAAAACTCTGTGGTCACTGCTTCCATTCCTGGTTTTAGGAAGCTGGAAAAATTGAGGTTAATTAACCACACTTTTCCTTTGAAAACTTCTTTTGAGGAGAGATTCTTGGAAATGAACAAAATGGAGAAAGATTGCTGGAGATGCATGTTTTTTCCATGAGCTGTAAACCACACATGGGGATGGCTCTTCAGCTGGCCAGGGCTTGTGTTTGGGACTCCTGTTTTTCCCTAGTCTCCCAGAGCAGAAATGGGTGACGAGCCGTGCCAGCCCGGTGCTGATTAATAGGGTTAGGTTCAGCACCAGCTCACTTCTAGCCAGCTGCCCGAAATGCTTGGGCTGTTCTGCTGAACTGCCAACTGGGGCAAGAGATAACCCAGGCCCCAGGATTAAGCAATGGCCCAAGCATCTCTCTCACTGCATACCTTTACGCGGTCGCTTGGGCTTTTCGGCTTCTGGGTTTTCCCTTCATAGAAATAATCAGAGTACCTCAACCTCAACACTCTTAATACCCATGTTGTTTTGTGTGGGAACATACTTAAGAGACAATGGACATATATTGAACCAGCCATGCGAGGAAGCGGACAGGCTGTAGGTTCTCATCCTTGAAGTTACCTTGAGGGGAGAAAAACAGGAGCAATAGTGACTGTTTCACACGAATTGAGAAAAACAAGCCTAGAGGAGTTGGATGAGAAAGCCTGGAAGAGCCGGACGAGCAGGTGGAAAAACAGAGATTAGACGAACCAATCGGGAAAGAAACTGAGTCGCGTGTTCACCTCATGCACAGGACTTTTAAGCAGTCAACTAATATGTGAACGCGATTAGGGATAGAAAAATTGTATATAAGGGACAGTAGAATATCAATAAAATGGCTTCTATATGATTCACATTGGATCGTGTGAAGTCTGTTTTCTCTCCTCAGTTTTGTATTTAATGCCCCAACTGTTTTGAACACCTCAAGAAGGTATTTCCCTGGGACAAGGAGGACACATGGCTCCTGGGAAAGAATAGTCAGCAGAAATATTACTCCATGCTTTGCACGGTTGGACCTTTACTCCATCCCTCCTGCAAGGCTCAGCTCCTGCCGGGACCCTGCCTGCAATCCCCCCTCTCCCCCTGACACAGGCGTTTAGAAGTGTACTCCTCTGTCTTTGAGACATTTTTGGTGAAGTCTCACTCCTCTGACTGTCCAGGAATGATAAAAAATGGGACCTGCTTAAAACCAAGAGAAGAAAAATATTAAACAAAAGATCCTTTGCGGTTTTCATTCAACGTGATTTTTTTAAAAAACCTCATAGAAAACACCCAGTACTCAATTGCATCAAAGCAGTTCTCTTTGAATCTTTTTTAAAACCCATGACCAACAAAACCCTCTTTTGGTCTTAAACTCCTGTTGCTGGCAGGAGGAAATGATCGGTTATATAATCTATATTCTACTATTTAACAGATACTAAATATAGTGCAGTTACGCAGAACAATACAAAACATCACAATACGAGAAACGGTGCCGAAGAGAAGAATGCTGCCGTTCTAGATAGACGCATTTTTAGCATTATGTTCCTCAGGAAGAGCATCAAATATTTTTCTGAGTGACCTAATTTTCTTTGTCTGATCAAATGTGCCAGATGCTTCCTTATTCAGAGTTGCCACTCCAAGTGAAAAACTGTTTTCTGGCAGCCACTTGAAATCTCGTCTTCAGTTTTCTGTTAGGGATTATTATACAATCATTGCCCGGGCAGACTGAAAGCATATGGTAACTGGGCTGACATTATCTCTGCTACTTCAAAGTTCCCCAAGGATGTGTGGGCACAGTTACAGTCTCAGGTATAAGCCAGCCTCCCTGGTGCATTCCAAATGCCACCCAAACTCAGCAGTGACCAAGCAAACTGGGAATGGAGAGCTTGGCATCCTGGTTTCCATCTTCCTCTCAGGGGTGGGAGGTTTTTTTCATTTTGTAGGCATTTCCATCACTTGACCGTGAGAAAATGATAAGGATGGCTGAGTGCCTTTTTATGTGCAATTTCCAGGTAAAATTGTATCCTTTGCAACCTGGCTGAACCTTGAAAGGTTATATTTTGGTTAAATCCACCCAGATTCCTACATACTTTATTTAATTCCTGCTGTACTGACAAACTTTTCTGGTCTACTTTCTTGGGTGAAGATGATAAAGACCGATGTAGCCTTTCCCAGTATTCCTGTTGCTGGTGACAATATTTGTAGGAATAAACAGCCAAAAAGCTGTGAGTGAACCACATGCATCCCAGCCTCTGCTTACATGTTTTCCTGGCACCCAGGGTGTGGTACCTGCAGCGTGGTGACTTCCAGGGTGCTGTGGACCTTCTGGGCCCTTCTGGCACTCAGAGAGGGTGCCTGTACAGCTAAATAAGAGGGACATGGACTGAGTGCAGGCACTGAACTCCTGTCTGACTGCGCAGGCTGCATTGGTGCTAGCTTGTTCCCTCCATCTGGTTTGTACCTCGTTAACCCTGCAAGGCAATGTGCAGCCAAGGGGGCTACCTCTGAGCCCTGTGGGGGAGATCCAGCCTCTGCCACTTGGCCTGGAGGCCAGGAGTGACTCTCCACACCTCCTATTTTCTCGTACAAAGACAAGACCAACAAGGCAACAGACATCAGCTAAACAGAGCAATTAACCACTCAGCATAAATGCTCAGCAAGTATCATCAGATTTTTGCTGACCAACAGGAAGACTACATTAATGTGTGCAGCTGACTGAACTTGCACACGCCCAAGCATCAAAAGTCAGGAGGGAATACTGATTTTATCGTTATTGCCATCATTTATTTTATGTTACCTTGCCCCTGGAGGTCCCAGTCCCCCGTGGCTCAAGAGACAACCACGAAGGCTGTGTCTCTACTTCTGACCAAGAGAGGGCCAAGGACAATGGGCAGTGGGATAGGTGCATGTGGGAACCGCCAGGCGAGCTGGGTAGGGTAGAGAACTCAAAACCTGGTGCTTTCTTATTCACGGAATCATGGAACTTTCAGAGTTGGAAGGGACCTCTAGAGATCATCTAGTCCAACTCCCCTGCCAAAGCAGGATTGCCTAGAGCACNCCAGTGCTCTGTCACCCTAACCGTAAAGAAGTTTTTCCGTATATTTGAACGGAACCTCCTATGTTCCAACTTGTGCCCATTGCCCCTCGTCCTGTCACTGGGAACCACTGAAAAGAGTCTGGCTCCATCCTCCTTTAACCCACCCTTTAGATACTTGTACACAGTAATAAGGTCTCCTACGGTCCTTAGGCTGACCTGTCCCCCAAGAGCAAGAGCTCAGCACCAGGCCAAGGGAGCAAGCTAGCACTCAAGTAGTGTCCATGACCCAGGGGGAGTCCAGCGCCCTGCTCAGTCCCTGGCTCTCTTTTAGTTGTTGGCACACACTGCCCCAGACCCACCTCCCTGCACTTGCCACCGAGAGGCACTTACCCACACTCATCTTTGGGGCAGTTTAACTAAAGCTGTCAAGTTAAACCAGTACAGGCCAATGAGCAGACGTGTGGATGTTCAATAAACAGTTAAAGACTTAAGCCTAGTTTATTTCTGCTTGGCTAAGTTGATTAGAAATTGATTTAAGATAAAAGAAAATGAGTTGCTTTTGAATTGTAGTATCTACATAGCCAATACATTCCTGTAAGAAAACCAGTAACAGGCTGTACATTGACAAAGCTGTCATGGAAATGGAAATTAGGTTTCCAAGCCATTTAGATTTTAGTTTCTTTAACTTATTGTTAAGTATCAACTATTAGTAGTATCTACTGTCTCAACAAGACTAAGTGGATCAAAATCCTATCTCATTTTGCAAATTCTATGCCCAAACATAATTCAACATACATATTTTTTTCCTTTCTGATTTAAATTAGCACCTATATACAGCTCAAGGAGCTCCGCAGAATTTTAAACAGGGAGTATTAAAATAAATAAATCCATGAGATAATGCATTCTGCAATATTCACAGCTGAGATTGCTCATTTTCTTCTAGACAGTCTGTAATTTTACTGTAACTTAATCATGACCTAGACTGTAGTATGATTTCTTAACACGTTGCTACAGGCAAGTTGTCCTATTCACACCCCAAATGAAGAGAAAAACCTTGCTAAAATACCAACAATCTGGAGCAGACACTCCAGCTCAGTCAGAATTGGCCAGGACCTAGGAGATGGACAGAGAAGGTGCAGACAGAAATTGCAAAGCTAAGCAGCAGTGGTAGTGCTGGCTTTAACAAACTCTATCCCGGGGCAGAAACACTGTAAGTGCAGTGATTTTAGTTGCCTAGAAGCACACTAAAGGACTTTTATTAATAACTCCTCCCAGCCTGTGAGGTATAACACAAAACCCCTAATAAATGCTTCCCAGCTGTGAGTTTGCCATTCTGCTGTCCCAAATTCCTTGCCAGTGGAGACAATTGGTTTCCACCTCTCCCCTGAAAGCCATCACCTACTCTTGATACCCTGGAGCCCTGCTTGGTGCCTGAGCATTTCCCCTCTGCCTTCTGCAGAAACAAGCAAGCAAACAAAAAGAACTAAGCTATTCCCAAATGTCCCTGCTAAACATTGCTCCAGAACTTTACAAAGTCATTTTCTTTCCAATTATCAGTCATTAAAAAATGGCTGTCAAGGGTTATCCTGATTAGCCAGCTGTGCTGCAGCAGGCCTGCGCTATCCCAGCCCGCTCCCAGCTGCCTGTTACCCAAGATAACATTATCTACATGGAAGTCTTAGCCAGACTTTCTGTAATTACTAGTGATTTGCAATGTTATTCTCCATCTAGTGTTTATCTGCGCAGAGGACGACAGGGAGGTCTTGGAAGCCTTTTTCCCCAGCAAGTCTTCTCATATCATTTATTTGTCCAAGTTCAAATCCCTAGGCAGTAGCTTGGTGTGATGTTTTTCCCTTGGTGGGTAAGATACAATTTTAGAGAGGAAGCTAGGATATATGTGACTTCTTCTCTCCTTACTCACTCCAATTCCGTAGTCTTGGAAAGCTTTATCTTTGTTGTCCTACCCACTAAGTTTTCTGTCACATTTGCTAGAACTTCCCTGTTCTTGTACCTCCTTTTTGCTGTGTGTTTTGCCCTGTGTTTCATCCCTACTACCTGCTCTTTCCAGCTCCCCTATCAGCTGTGAATCCTCTGTCATCAATAATCCACTACTTTAACTGGCTTAGAGTTTCCTTCTCTCTCTCTGTCCCGGTCAGATGCCAGATTAGACACAGCAGAAGCCTGCTACTATCCCTGTTGTATGTACTAATCCTCTTACAAGTATGGTCTGCTCTGTATTTAACCTCTTCTCCCTGCATAGCCAGGTGATACCGACAGTTCCAGAAACATAATTTGCCTTTGCACGTTAATGAGTGAAGCACCCATTAGTAACACACAACTGTAATTTTATATAATAGGTTTAGCTGAAATCGCTGAAGCCACTAATCCCAGGTGCAGAGTTCAGACTACCACTCACTCTTTTCTTCTCCTGATGGGCATTGATGTTGTAGGGATTTGAGCTATTTGGTATTGTGAAGCCAAAATTCCTCAGGTGAGCAATACCTTTGGAACCAGTGGGTTACACTGTTTAACCGGGGCAGTAAGGCTCTGTGTCTGTGCTGCGGAGCTGTCTACAGCTGTGTTAGGAAGTGAGATAAATGTTTGATTTTGGATTTTTGTCCCCGTGTAGATTACACTGTACATCTGGGGATGTGCCTAGTTGGTAAGAAAACAAGACCAGAAGCTGGGAGTCCTAGCTTCTATTCCTGGCTCAGCCCCAATTCACTGCGTGACTGTGAGCAAATCACTTAAGCTGTCTCTGGGTTAATAATCAACACAGCAATTCCAGGAGGCTTAATTTTTAAAGTGTCAACTCATATATCTTCTCCGATGTGCCTCGGGAGATGTCCCCTTCCCTTCACTGGGCGCAGGAGCAGGGCCTTAGTACTGACAGCAAGATTTGCAACCCCTGACCCCCTCTCCCCCAGTCTGCCATAACTGTTTCATACAAAATGTTTAACAATAATGCCAGAAATGCTGTCCCGAAGCTCTGAAAGCCTCTTATCATCTCCGATTCCTGAAGTACAGTGTACAGAATCCTGTGTAATGGTTTTCTTTTCGCTACTTTCAGCATTAATTCTTCTTTCTTGTTATGCCAGCGGATGTATAAATCTGCTGCTGATGCTTTTTGGCTTTGGTCTCACTGATTGCATGACTTAATTGTGGACCAAAAGAGTTGGATTTTGTTTTTTTTCCAGTATGCTTTTGTGTGCTTGAAATCCTAAACTTTCAAAATTGCCTTGTGATGGGCTGTAGCTTTGTTGGGGCAGGGGCTGAAGTTTACGTGGTCTTTGTCTGGGAAGAGCTATATAGTTCATCTCTATCGTCTGAAAATCCACTGTCTCAAAGTGGAAGTACAGGAAGGACTAATCAGTTACGAATACCCAGCGCATGGGAGACTCCTCCCAAATATTTTCACAGGGTGAGACAAACTCAAAGCAAGATGTGTAACAGACCGTCTCCTCTCATAAGGACAGTGTCTCCTTCTAGTCGCAATGGCATCTGATTCCTGCAGCAACTACGATAAAGCCACTACTTTCACAGGTAAATAGTATCAGGAAAGTATTTGGTGTGTTTCTCTTTCTTCAGTTTAGCAGCTGGAGGCAAGTGAGGGAGCGAGAGCGTGGGCCAACGTAGCTCTCTGCAGTTCACAGCAGTGACCCGGTGGAGCACTTCTTGGAAGCTGCCCTTCCAAGCACCTGGAGCAGGACAGACATCCACAAAGTCAATGGAAAAGCAGTCGTTCAGACCTCATCAAGGTTTGAGTCAGATCCCTAGCTTCAACGATGAAGACTTGTATTTATATAGTTTGCTACATCACAATATGGTGTCTCAAAATGTCTGCTACCACTCATTTTGAAAGCATATGTATAGTACATATAGTCTTGTCACAGTTGACACCTTTTTTTTGATTTTGCTACATGAGAGTACTCTGTTGCTGATGAATCAAGCTGTTTTCAGGACCGGTTTACTTCTGAATATTTTGGAGGAGGAAAGCAAAGTAAAAAGTCAACTATTTTTCAATGAACTATCCCCATCCCTATCTTTTGAACAATTCTCCTATCAGAGACCTTTTTAAAAACAGTCATTATAAATGTGATGTGACTAAGCATTCTTCTGAAGTTGCGTAGAGTAAAAAAAAACCCCAAAACTTTACAGCTAAAAAACTTGGCTCAGGAAAACATCCTTCATTAGGATAACATTTAGCACATGCCAACTCCGTCAGGTCCCAGCTCAAGGGCAGAAGAGATGCAATGATTTATCACACGCTGAGTTGGGATGAATGACAAGAGGTCACCAAGCCCATCTCCCCGCCCCAAGGCAGTCCCAGCGACACCTCTGTCACTCCCACCAGAACCAGGTCGAGCCCGTTGGTACAGACTCCAATATGCTCGTCTGCCGGAGACATGCCTTGTAGGCAATTCATTTCCCTTCTGCTAATAGAGGTGTGCAGGACTCGTCTGCAAAGATGTCAGCTTTGGCTATAGGAAGAATTACAGTTTCAATCGTTATGAAAAGGGAAGGAAAAATACCGCGGGTTATCAGGGTGCTAAATAATTTAGGCACAGAAGTACCGTTAGCAGCAGTGAGCATAACGTGCGCATTGCAGAAAGAGAAGAGGTGTGCTAGGCCAAATTCTGCCCTCAGAGGCATATGCACACAATTTCCAATGACATCCGTGGGAATTGGGCGCGTGGATTGAGGGCACAATCTGGCCCTTTATTTTCAGCTGCTGTATTATGATCATGACATGCTAATTTCTAATTCCTTTAGCAAAAATAACACAGGAAGGCTTAAATATTAATGTTGCCAAATGTCAGAAACACCTCTGCAGTATACTCTTGAGCAAATTCATGAAAACAGATTTCAGAAACCATGGCCATGCTTGTTATTGGAACCTGACATCCCCAATCAGTTAAAACTCTCCTTATCTTCATTGGGGTTTTGCCAAGCTAAGAACTGAATGAGGGCTGCTGGATTTAGCTCCGTGGTAGCTGATTTGGACATCGGTCTCCTGACAGCCATGGTCACAGCTTCTCACTTAGAGGGATGGATGCAAGAGCACAGATGTCATTTTGGGTTTGCCGGGTGATAAACATCCAAGTAGGTCCCTTATCTCCTCAAAAAAACATGAACAAAAGTCAATCAAATGCAAACCAATAGGTGAGAAGAAAGTGAGGGTGGAGATTTACTAGAGGAATGAAAAAAGCGGATTAACCCCTCACCAGTCCCCAGCACCGCTCTCCTTGCTGCTGCTCCCCTTTGCAGGGAGATAGAGGTGGTACTGGAGTCAGCTGAGAGGAAAGGTGAGAACCTCCACACCTGCAAGCCTGCCATGTGGACCTGCCTTTGGCAAGTGACTGGCCGTGAGTCAGGGCCCTGACACCTGTGTCCTACCCCTACCAGCGTGCAGCAGTTGAATCATAGAATCATCTAGGTTGGAAGGGGCCATTAAGATCATCAAGTCCAACCATAACCCTTCCTAAGGAGACACTCAGCAGCCTGCGCCCACCTAGTCCTCCAGCAGCAAGGTTCACGCTGCTGCAGGAGCTGCCTTTCCACCCCAGCTGCAGGTGGACCCTCAGGTCTGTGGGAGAAGTGGGGAAATGATGTGCCCAAACCTGGCACGTTGCCGCAAGGAGTTACTCAGCTGGCACAAGCTCCCCATCACGACACAGGACTGGAGGAAGGATGGCAAAAAAGAGGCAGCTGCTTCTTCCTGGAGGGGCCGAGGCGGGTTGCAGAGGTTGTCCCACCGCATGGCAGCCCGAGTTACTGTCCATTTAACCTGCCACTGATGGAAGGGTCTCTGTGGTCCTTGGCCCTCTTTGCTGCTCTGGTTTCGGTGTCGCTGGAAATTCCCCTCTCCTCTGCCTCCAGCAGTCTTCGACAGGCCCTCTGGTGGGGCTCATGGGACCCAGAGCTGTCAGGGAAGATGGAATAGAATAAAAATGAAGAAATAACTTAATTATATTGAAAGTGCTGCTGTAGAGGCAGAAAACTCTGTGGAGTATGGCAGAGCCGGCTGCTTGGCGCACGGTGGAGAGGGGACAATAAACAAATGGCCTCAGGGCGAGCATGCAGGGGCTGAAAAAGAGGGGTCACCCATAAAAACCTGGGGTGGTGAGCCCCCACTTCTGGTTGCTCATGAGTCCCGCCGGTGAGCTGCCCTTCGCCGGTGGACGCAGCAAGGCAGGGATGGCACAGCTGGGCAGCCATGGGCTGCAGGCTGCCCGCGTCCCCCAGCGCCGGCACCGACTCCGGCGTGTCCTCGTTTCGCTCCCAACGTTTCACTTCATGACGGCAGCGAGCCGCTGGCGGCAGAGCGTGTCCGGAGGCCGGCTGGGGCGGCAGCAGTCCTCTGCCTTCGGCACCGTGCCTGCGCAGGCACCCCCAGCCCGCCATCGTCCTCCAGAAACGCGCAGCCTGTCACAACTCGTTGCTTAATGCTAAACTACCCGTTATAAATAAACATGGTCCTAATAATAGTCTGCCTGACCTGACTCACTGTAGGGAACAGCCTCAGAAATAAAAGAGGATGACTTTCAAATGCGAGAGTTATAATTTTACATAAATAAAAAATGAAAAGGGCAGCGCAGGACAGGCTAGGGGAAAATCGTATCACAGGGAGCCGGAGTTGCAATCCCAGGGTGTTAATGGGCCTGCCCGGCTGCTAAATCTGATGCTGTCTCCCCCTGTAAATTCGCTGGAGTTTGACGGATGGATGTGGAGAAATATTACTTGAATTGTCAGATAACTGTTAGTCACCCAGATTAAAAACAAATTCCATTGACATTGTGTCATACCTTGGGAGCCCAAAACAGATATTGATGTTTTCATCTCGTTGCAGGGAGGAGGGAGATGGGAGTGGGTAAAGTAAGAAATCAAAATCGCCCAGATAGAGCAAGTCTTTCGGCTTTGTTTGAAAAATGACACCGCAGCACAGTGCACCAAGCTGAGGATGAGAGATAACGCAATCCGGCCTCTCTCTCTCTCTCTCACTCTCAAATGAAGGGGAGACAAAGACAGCATAATCATAAAAGCCCAAAACTTCTAATGCCTGTACAGAATAGTAAGCACAACTGTAGGAACCAGATTCACAAGATCCACCTTTCAACCCCCCTGACACTAGTGGGATGTGCGGGGGGCTCAGGCCTCCATGCACGGGGGGTGACATGGTGCTTTTGCTCACCTTTGGGGGATGAAGCAGAGGGAGACGCAACGCCTGTGCACTGGCATGTGAAGGCAGGAAGGAGGGAGTTGGACTTGCTCAGCCTGCAGGAGAGACTGTTTCAAGGGGACCTAACAGCCTGCCAGCATCTACAAGAGGCCATCAAGAAGACGGAGCCAGGCTCTTCACAGTGTTGTGCAGCAGGAGTGTGAGAAACAACAGCCATAAGCTGAATAAAAGAGGTTCTGTTTGGATATAAGGAGAAGATTTTGCCCATGAGGACAGCCAGGCAGTGGAAGCTGGTTGCTCCAAGAGGCTGAGCAGTCTCCTTGCTTGGAGGTTTTCAAAACAAAGCCCTGAGCAGCCTGGTCTGATCTCAGGGCTGGCCCTGCTTTGAGCAGCAGGTTGGGCTGGAGACCTCCTGAGGTCCCTTCCAACCTGAGTTGTCCTGTTATTCCTATGATAAATTCACAAGCTGTTTCTGCTCTGTTCACTTCCATGGTGACTATGCTGATTTACATCTGCTGAGGATCTGGTCTTAAGTTTGTAGGTAACTGTCCCAGGATCAACAATAAAATGGGGTTGTGTTTTGCATGCATAATAATTCATTCAGATGGGATGAAGATGTCCTGAAAGGCCTCTTTATGGTATATTTCTACCAGTGATAAATCAATAAAATATACTGTATGCATCTTGAAGCAACAGAGAGATTTGAAAGGATCTTGTCTTTGGTCGATGTTATGTGTACATACTAACATTCTGGGAGAAGGACTAAACGTTTCTTGACATAGAATTTGGCACTGGAAATTGTACGTACATGTATGCGTGTGTATGTGTGGTATATATCCACCTGTGGTGTACATACATTGTATATGTAGATATAGATAACATGCATATAAATGCACTTTTTACACAACCTATAAAACAGGTTATGCTGCCATTATTGACTTTGCAAAATCAAGTACTCAAAAATCAGATGATGCCTGGTCAATCTCGGTATGTCTCCCTTCAAAGTGATATGACAAAGTTGTGTACTAAAAATCATTGGGCTGTACCAAATATGACACAGTGATACAAATGTTCGTGTACATTTTCTGTTTTTTCCCCCACAGATCACAAGGTATCTGAGCAGGTTTCATTTGCTCAGTTAACCAGAAGCTATTCTGAGTCCTTATTTTCTTCTTGTTTTGTGGGTAGCTCCTTTTCTTATTTCATTAAAAAAAAAATTTTTAAACTCTGTTTTGAAGTTCGGAATGCTAATTTGTTTGTGATAATCTTCTTATAATATCTCTAGCAATAGTAAATTAATATGCCCAGTATCCTAGTGGAGTGATCACAGACACACGAGATACCGACAAACACACAGACAGGTTACAGTGGCAAGCAACTATTTTGAGGAGGGGCTCAGTTTCTTTAGCATAGCCCCGTGACTTTAGTGGGAGGTGTCCCTGCCTATAGCAGGGGGGTTGGAACTCGATGATCTTCAAGGTCCTTTCCAACCTAAACCATTCTATGATTCTATGATTCTATGACTTTGGTGCCACCAGATGATGATAGTGCTCAGCATAGGTGAGACGTCAGAGTCCCAAGTTAGGGACTCGGTGACCGCCCGGAGGGGACTTGTTCAACTTGTCTGGCTTTCAGCAGGGTCTCCGAGGAGGCAGGGACAGAATACCTGTCCCAGGCAGGATGTGGCCGTCTCACTGACAGCCTTCTTCACTGTATATCCTTCAACAAACAAGAGGGACATGGTGTCCTATATGCCACTGACTCATCCCTGGGATGGGTTAAATGTGTGCTGCATGAAGCAGGGTCCAGGAAAAATGAACAGTGGCTGATCACATAATTAAAAACTTTATTGCTACACATACTCACAAAGAGTCCAAATTAAGTATGCGCAGGGGACTTTAGTTCTGGTACTAACTTTTGGTTGCTTGACGCAGAATCTTACTAATATCCTTTTCTTTACAGCATGTGGAGGTGTGTGCTTTTAATTTCCTAAGTTTATAAAAAAGTCAAAAGAGGAAGACTGAAATTCCATCCTGGGACATCATATTGATTACAACATGGTTCGTTGCCGCAGTTTGAACCGATACCCCACACGGACACTCATCATTTGAGATGGTAGAGAAAAAGATAGCAGGAGTGACCTGTCATCTAAACCAGGCCCTCGTTCGCAGATTCACTATATCCTTGGGGAAAGAATGACTTGTTGTTATCCAGTTACCTGAAATCACACCTAACTCAAACCAGGTTAAGCTAAAAGTCAAATACAGTCATTTATTCATAGCATCCAAAACAGGCAACACAGTTACAGAGGTATACAGATGGATGAAATGAAATAGGAAGGTACATGGCTGTATCAGGTAGACGTCCCTCAGCCACCAGACCCACCAAGTTCAGCTGGGGCTCCAGGCGTTGTGCATGGCATCACAGGGTGCATCTGCTGGGAGGCCCCCAAGGGATCTTGCTCAGGGTGCAGAGCTTCTCTGGGGCACCCCACCAGAGAGCAGCTCCAAGCACCCGCCTTCCCCCTTTTCACCTCAGATCACATTTCCTTCACCATCAGCTCTCCTCTCTCTCACAATCACGTTAGCTTTTGCATTCAGGCTTCACTTTGAGCACTTCCAGGGGTCCAGACAGGTTTCGTCTGTCATCCTGAAGCTCACACTATTCCTTCCTTTACTAGGAGGCATTCTGGCCCCTCTCTTAAGTAAAATAACAGTATTTTTTTCCCTTCTTAGATATGGAAATGCCTCTCTGTTGCATGAGAATCACCTCCTGCATTTAACCGGCTAGCGAACAACTCTGCTTCAGCAGCGTCCCCCTCCCTGGCTGGCCATGTGGCATTTCTCTGGCCCATATATCCTATAGCGCTGTACCAGGAGCACACGACGCAAACCCCTGAACCAGATAACTGCATGCAGCTCACTCCAGGCTCTTGCCTGAGATCAGACACAAACAGCAGTTAATCTTGTTGGGATACTGACAGGCTTCTTCATGTTAGGCTGGGATGACTACGGTGCGATGCGGGGTTTGATTGCCTCGCTAGGCTCCGCCGGTGCTGGGGAAGGGTGACAAGAATACACAAAGTCTCTCAGTTGAGAAGAGAACAGCAAAGGCTTTTCTTGAGGTGGAATTCAGGTGGCTGTCTCGTGCTATCAAGCAGCCAAGAGACAGCCAAAACCACAAAGGCTGGCAGGCAAGTCCAAAACAGAAAAATACAGTAGGATTGAAAATAGAATAACTTGTTAAATAATTGAATAGTTCTATTAAATTAGGTGGAAAAAACATTGTAAACATTTATCTTTCATGTTACCAAAGACAATAGTTCTCATTTTCTGTTAGGGCACAAGGCAAATATCAGTGGAAGCACTCTAACATACCACGTACAACTTCAGCTACGATGTGAAGCCCAACAAATTCAAAACTGTTATGCGACTCAAATGTGTGTACTTGAAATGCCTGCCTACACCATGACAACTGCTTTTTCAGGCTAACTCTCTGCCTCCTTTTTGTCTTCGCTTCTTGTTGGAACTGGGCTGAAAATAAAAAGGCAGGCAGCCTACCTTGCCAGATAGCCTTAACTAATTAACGCATCGAACAGAGCAATTTTGCCTTGCTTTCTTCTCAGGGTGAATCTGCAGCATCCCCATAAAGGCTCCGCATTGCTGAAACTAATCAGACCTCAAGAAGTTTGGCATCCATTAGTCCCTTTGAAGTCTCACAGAGACCCGGGCAATTATCATACAATAGATTTGGCAAGAGAAGTCACTCATATACACCTGGTGCATGTCACGTATCTCATCTTCTTTACAGGAACCAGCCTGAAACCTTCTACTCTGTAAATGGGCGTGAGTATTCTGCCATCAACAGTATCAGGGAGATGTTTCTGTTTAAGCACGGAGTCATCACGCTTAACGTGGGATGTCTGAAAGATCTAAGACAGAGCTAGTCGCTCGGGGCTTTTTTTATATTTAGTGGGGAGACACTGGCACTCCCCCAGGGCAGTTGTTTTGACTTTGCGTTAGACCCCAATATGAGGATGAGATGAAGTGCCCTCTGCAGGTGCCTGCCTCTGTCCTTTGACTATAAAGGGAGTTTTGGGGGACAAAGTAGAACTTAGATGTTTGACTTTCAGATGCCTGAGTTACAACAGATGTATCCTGCCTAGACAGGGTACGATTGGAGTGAAACATATAAAATATGCTGGAAGCTTAATAAAGTTTAATGCATTTCCAAATTTGGAGCTTAAAAAGCTGCAATGGTGTGTGTCTCCCTCCCCCGGTAGCAATTCATCTTGAGGTAACACAACTCTCTCTTTTCCATGTTTACGTACCTTGTCATTCTGTATTCAGGGAGGAACATGTTGGGTTTCTTCCATAGTTAGAAGAATTTATGAAAAATAAGCATATTTTTGCTTGTAGCTGAACTTAAATGGGCTTTTGGAAAAAAAATGCCTGACTGCTGGCAAATCCACTTTCTCTGCAGGAATTTCGAGGATCGTATTCCATTTTAGATAATGGAACACGATCCTCCTTGGTCAATCAGGGAACAATGCAGTATATTCTTTACTATACCATTGGTATAAATATTAACTGTCACATCATACATTCTAAATACTGACTGTAATGATAAGTAAATATTGCCTGAGGGACATAGGAGAGGCCTTGGGATATGATGAAACTTTCTAAGTAAAAAATCGAGGACAAATATTAATAATCTCCGAATTGCTATTATTTTTGTACCTCTGGCAACATGTTATCCGGCTGCAGCAGAAGGAAACAGTCATTTCTTTTTATTAAACTGCATGATTTTTAAATATGAGTATTATAAATCTTATTTGAAGAGTTCTTCAGGAGAAAAAATTTTGAGCTGCTCTGGGGCATTTTTAAACTATGTCATTTTTAAGCCAGACAATAACATGGTTTTATAACCGGTCACATGAGCCTGGTTCAGCCGCGGGAGAAATGCAGGCGTGCAGTAGATGTGCAGGCGCTGACCATGGGTAGCTTTAGGCAGGAGCAAGGCTCAGCGTGTGGCAATGTGACAGCAAAAGGTCCAAGGCAGTGCAGGGACTGAGAAAGGTGAAGTAGTGCTGCTCGCATCCCACCACCAGCACCCTGCCGCCACCAAAAGCTGCCCCCTCCATGTCTGGCTGCACCTCCTGGCCTGCAAGGTCCTCTTCCCTGTTCAGGAATAACTGGCACTTGCATCTCTTCCGTGCATCCTTGGATTAGCTACATTAATAAACGTTCCCGTGGCATTAACAAAGTATGCACTCAGCAGTCCCTAGAAATAACAGTGGAGCCCCAGGAAAGAATTATAAGCACTTTCAGGGCTTTAAATTTAGGCTTACAATCAGAGTTTGATGGAACAGAAGTTCTGTAACGACCAGCCAAAGAGGTAAGCATTCCCCGCAACTCAGAAATCATTAATTCAACCAAGAGTAAAGATAGCACCATCTTCCTTCATTATCCCCTAATTTAATTGTCACAGATTAAAGCCTGGCAAATCTGGGCACAGATTCCTGTTGTCAGACTTCAAAGAGAGCTCCTGAAGTCTTCTGCCAGAATCAATGATCGTCGCTATATCCTTTTCTCACGCAGCATCTGTATCTTCCCTAACGTTAATGAACATTATTTTTGCATGCTTCTGAACAGACTAAAAAATACACTGTTGAATCACATTTCCCATGCGAGGGGAAAAATGAACCCTTCTACATTCGTTATTCTCCTCTAACAAGGATTAAACCACGGTGTGGGTACTAATGAGTGACTTGCAGTTGCCCGCCTCTCACTTTAGTTTTCTCAAGAATATTGAAGATTAAATTTCTCAGCTGAAATCATAACATGCTCTATGGATTAAATGTTTCAGACCTGTTCTTACAACAAATAATCAAGCTGTCGAGACTACTTGCCATGCAGACTTGCAGACCTCTTGGGTCACTGTTGCCAAGGAGTAATTTTCTTTAAAGTAGACTCGCTTGTCCATTTTATGAAAAAGGAAAACAGAAATAATAGGTTTCAAGGAACTTGGTGTGAATGATACACATTAATTTCACATCAATTTGCCTCCTCTCTGTGCTTTTTTCAATATGCACCGTAATTGCTAATTACAAAGAGAATTAGGCTCCAGAGTTGAATTAAGGGAGAAAATACCTGGAAGAATTTCTGATGCAGCTATAACTGATGATAACCTTGCTTCTTGAAGTATGTCCATTTTTGTTCTCCTAACTACACAATAGTGAAAAGTCAATTACTACCATATCATCATTGTCAAGCAGAGGTCACAGAGACGATTTTCCTGTGTGTATATGCATGTGCGAATAAGCATCAGGGAAGTACAAGATAAATTAATATCTTGACTCTTTACTGCCCTGTTGATATTCCCCTCAGTACTACAGCAAAGCTCATGCATCTTTATTCCTTTTCCATCCACTACAACTTTATTTATGGGGTGGCACATTTGCTATAGTGCAAAATGCTCAAGGCTGGCTGTAGGAGGATGCTACAAACTAAGAGAAGTGGTGCATTAGACAAGATTTTATATACCTCTTTCCAAATAACTGATTTCCCAACTAGCATTTGGCTAGTTAAAGGATCCAGTCATTCAACACGAATTAACCACAAAGATACACTGAATGGAGGTCACTCATTTCTCACCATTCTGCTCACTAAATGGGGAGGAGAGAATTACAAAAACTAATATAGAGAAATATAACAACTGGTACCAGTTGTTCTCATTAGATCACTGCCTTTTGGGGCTCCAAACACCAAGGCAACCAAATCTCACTTTTTCAGCAATTAGCCAACAGAAGCTAGGGACATTGTCCAGAAACTTTTTAAGTTTTCCAGGAGGACTTCTATAACAGCAACGGTGACACTGGAGGAAACCTGCCACCACGCTCCCATGAGAACAGAGATCGCTGGACTTCTTTAAGGTCCTGCTTTCTGGGAAAAATGATTCCTTGTGAGGAAATCAGGAGACCACAAGACCATATGATCTGCTCTCCAAAGGCTGCCTGAGTGAGTTTGTCTTCGGGGCATGGTCAAAGACAGCTGAGGTCAGATACAGTGGGGTAGGCATCCCTGGCAACTCTCTAGGAGGGACTGTTCTGGTATAAGGGCATGCCATTTCCCCTCAGAGCTTGCTGACAGCTAGAGAGACTTCTGATACAAGACGGTCTCATGAGTTGTTTTTCCCTTGTTTCAAACCCTTTGGTCTGTTTTCGAAGAAAGGACTTGGGACCAAACTATAATTCAGCTTTCATTTGCTCTCCCCAGAAGGCTTATCTCCCTGCTGGTTTATGACTTCTTAACAACTCGTTTGCAAGGCACAAGATGCTGTTAAAGTTCAGCCGACCCATGACTTCGTCATGAACTTACAGAGGTGCTGCCAGGGAGGCAGGGCTCTTGGGGCATTGGGGTAAAGCCTGCCTGCAAAGGGGAGACACGCTAGTTAATTCATTATTAACTCGAGGAGCCCAGTACCACAGACTACTGCAGGCACTGGGAACCTAGCATGATGTGAAACCAGCAGCAAATATAGACATGCATATTTCAAAAGGGATTTAAAGCACATACAGACCACGCAAACGTCTGCGATGAAATGAGAAGCGTTCCTATACAAGGAACAGAAACCCTCAAAGTTTATCATATAAGATAAACACCAATGCCCTGGAGTTAAAGACAGTTTCCTTATGGTAAGCCTTTCCATAGTGGTCTGTTACATGGCTGCTTATACTTCTGAGGTTCAGCTTACCATCAGCATGATCCTCTGTCATTTTTACATATAAACAAGCAATAACGTACAGATTTTATATGCTCCCAACAGGAGTGGTCATTAAGCTCAGGATCCATCTTTAGTTCTCATTCTTACCCAGGTGTTCATGGTTTTGCAAGAAATAGATAAAAATAAATAACAAACTCATAATGATATTACAAAAGTAAATCAAAAATCCTTACAGCCAGACAGAATGTCTGGAAGCATTAAAAAAGCTGGATAATAGTAAGAAAAGAAACCAGCAGGTCCTTCCCCTGTCTCAGCTTCCAATGTCCACCTAACAGTTTTTACCCTGACCTACATTTCCTACAAGTAAATATAGTCACTTGCATTTTATCACCAAAATAGACATATTCAGAGATGACAGGAAGTCTGCGTATGATTCAGTTAGATAAGGCAGTCAGTCAAGGCCATGGGAAACCAGATATTCACTAGAATGACTCATAAAACTTCTTGATAAGGTGGGAAGCACAAATAACCTACCCCTGGTAACCCATAGCAGCTGAACAGGATCTCTGCCCTCAGCTGAAAATTATCACAATTAAAATACTCTTTGGTAAGAAAAAACTGTGTTTTTAAAATGAGGAGACTCCAGAGAGAGAGAGGATTCTTTCAGCAAATTCTGAAGGGAAAAAATGCAAGAAAAATTACAGATCTTTTTTTTTTTTCAAAAGCTTTCATACTTTCCCACTGCAGTCTGTTGAGATTGTGTGAGACCAAGCAGCTGGTTACCTCAAATGCAGTATTCAGCCCTACAGAAGAGTACGTTGTGAGAGCTGCTTCGTTCCTTGCCTGAGCACAGTTTATTAGCTAAAACTATTTTCAAACACAGGCGTGAGCATTGCCCTTAGGGCTGGGTTGTGCTACAAGGTTCTTGGGGGGAAAGAAAAAAAAAAAAAAAAGAAAAAAAAAAAAGCCTGGCACAGGATGGAGCCACTGCATGGGGTGTCTCAGGAGAGGAACTGTGGGCCCTCCAGGAGCTTGTTTCTCCCCATTACTCCCTGGCTTTCCTCCCCAGCCATCTACTTCGTAGTTTACTGACCCCTTTCCAGCTCAGACCAGCGGATGTATTTTTGGGGTCGTTCCCCACCCACTGATACCGGGATGTGCCTGAAGACACTCAGTATCTGTTACTTCGTGCAAGTATAATAGGGAGGAAATGACCTAACCTAGTGCCATCACATTAAGGTTGAACCTTAAATACCAGTGGAAACGGTAAGAAGATCATATGCTCCAGCGTTGCTTAGTTATGGACTTATTGGAAAGAGCAGAGGGCTCAGACCTTCATGATACTGAAAGTCTCCTCTGAGAAGCTGAGATCCCTTGACTTCCCCTGCTTGACTGCTCCCAGCTCACCCGCAGAGTGACCAGCGCAGCACTTGGCTGAGCTCTGAGCCATGCTATGGGAACAGCTCCCAGGAAAAGTTTTCTGCTGCTGTGGCTGTCGTAAGACCAAGTATATTTTGCCAAAGGACAGAGGGGATTTCTCTCTGGGCAATTAGGAATACTCATGTTGGACTATAGACTTTATCCACTGGCATTTATACAAGCAGTGAGTGCTGTTCAGGGCCCAGAAGTTGCACCAATACACAGAGTAAAGGGTCCCCTGGGCTGGCCTGAGACTGCCACATCTGTTCTTGCAAACGATCATGAGGAAGCGGCTGGCATGGAGCAAAGGACAGTCTCAGCAAAGACTTGGTGAGGATGGGGTGGAGGAGAAGAGGTGCATTTCGCTTTACCAGGCTGCATGTTCACGTGAACTGACAGCAAGTAACATTCCTGCTCGTTCTGCAACGCCTGGCTGGGGCAGAAAATGTGTAGGGCAGCACTTCACTGAAGTACTTGATGGCCACTGCGCTCCCTCTTGTTGTTGAGGGCGTTTGCAATTAGGATTCTAGTGACATGATTTCAGTTTTGGGATCTGACCCGGCTTCCCCTTCAGTTAATAATGCAATGCTCATTGACTTCAGAGGCTGCACTATCACACTCCTGACGAGACAGTTATTACACAACAGATCTTTGACCAGAAAGTAGGCAGGTAACAGCTTTCCTTTCTGGATAACCACTGAAGTTAAGAAGGAGATGAAAACGGTTTTAGTAAACTTTTCTCTCTGTATTAGTTTTTTTTTTTTTCTTTTTCCTTTTTTTGCAAGCGCAAGTGGAATCTCCAGGTCATGGTGATTGCCAAGGAAACAAACAATTTCCTCGAACTATGATGCTATGGTGGTTTAGTATTACAACATTACCTTGAGGAGAAGCTGTGTATATTGTGCCATTTCAACCGTGTTAGATGGCTGTACCTCTCAGTCCCCACCCTGACCACTTTACATCTCATGGGGAAGAGTGACGGTGAAGAGTCCCTTCGGTCTTCATCCAGTAAATACAGCAATGTGTATTCTTTCAGAAGAAAGGGAAGACACATCACAAGGGAGGAACTGGTGTTGTGGGTTGCTTCTTCTGTGGTTGTTTGGGGGTTTGCTACAGGCCACCCGACCAAGAAGACCCAGTGGATGAAGCCCTTTATAGTCAGATAGGGGTGGCATCACATTCGCAGACCCTGGTGCTCATGGGTGACTTCAACCACCCTGACATCTGTTGGAAAGGCAACACAGCCAAGCATAGGCAATCCAGGAGGTTCTTGGATTGCATTGAGGACAACTTCCTTCTCCAAATGGTTGAGGAACCAACGAGGAAAGGAGCTATGCTGGACCTTGTGCTTACCAACAAGGAGGGTCTGGTAGACAGTGTCAAACTCATGGGCAGCCTGGGCTGTAGCGACCATGAAATGGTCGAGTTCAAAATCCTCGAAGCAGCGAGGAAGGTACACAGCAGGCTAGCGACCCTGGACTTTGGGAGAGCTGACTTTGGCCTCTTGAAGAATCTGATTGGTATGGTGCCATGGGATGAAGCGCTGGAGGGAAGAGGGGCCCAAGAAAGTTGGTTAATATTCAAGGACCACCTCCTCCAAGCCCAGAACCAGTGCATCCCTACAAAGAGGAAGGCAGGCAGAAAAGCCAGGAGGCCTGCATGGATGAATAAGGAACTCCTGGACATGACCAAAAGGAAAAAGGAGGCCTACAGGCAGTGGAAACAGGGGCGGGTAGCCTGGGAGGAATACAGGGGAATGGTCCGAGCAGCCAGGGATCGGGTTAGACAAGCCAAAGCCCAGATGGAACTGGATCTGGCAAGGGATATTAAGACAAACAAGAAATCTTTCTTTAAATACGTCAGCGAGAAAAGAAACACTAGGGAAACTGTGGGCCCTCTCCGGAAGGAAACACAAGAACTGGTTACCCGGGATAGAGACAGGGCTGAGGTACTCAATGACTTTTTTGCCTCAGTCTTCACTGGCAAGGACTGCAGCCACACTGCCCGTGATGCAGAATGCAAAAGCCAGGATTGGGAAAATGGAGAACCGCCCACTGTAGAAGAAGATCAAGTGCGGGACCACCTGAGGAACCTGAAGGTGCACAAGTCCATGGGACCTGATGAGATACATCCGCGGGTCCTGAGGGAACTGGCAGATGAAGTCGCTAAGCCACTAGCCATCATATTTGAGAAGTCGTGGCAGTCTGGCGAGGTTCCTGATGACTGGAAAAGGGGAAACATAACCCCCATTTTCAAAAAGGGAAATAAGGAAGACCCGGGGAACTACAGGCCAGTCAGTCTCACCTCTGTGCCTGGCAAGATCATGGAGCAGATCCTCCTGGAAACTCTGCTGAGGCACACAGAAATCAAAGAGGTGATTGGTGACAGCCAGCATGGCTTCACCAAGGGCAGATCATGCCTGACTAATTTGGTGGCCTTCTACGAAGGGGTCACAACGGCGGTGGACAAAGGAAGATCGACTGATGTCATCTACTTGGACTTGTGCAAGGCATTTGACACTGTCCCACACGATATCCTGGTCTCTAAATTGGAGAGACATGGATTTGACAAATGGACCATTCGATGGATAAAGAACTGGCTGGACGGTCGCACTCAAAGAGTTGCGGTCAACGGCTCGATGTCCAAGTGGAGACCAGTGACAAGTGGCGTTCCTCAGGGGTCGGTGCTGGGACCTGTACTGTTCAACATCTTTGTAGGAGATATGGACAGTGGGGTCGAGAGCACCCTCAGCAAGTTTGCCGATGATACCAAGCTGTTTGGCGAGGTAGACACGCTGGAAGGGAGGGATGCCATCCAGAGGGACCTGGACAGGCTGGAGAGGTGGGCCCAAGCCAACCTCATGCAGTTCAATAAGGCCAAATGCAAGGTCTTACATCTAGGTCGGGGCAATCCCAAGCACAATTACAGGTTGGGCGGGGAATGGCTGGAGAGCAGCACTGAGGAGAAGGACCTGGGTGTGCTGATCGACGAGAAGCTCAACATGAGCCAGCAATGTGCGATCGCAGCCCAGAAGGCCAACCGCATCCTGGGCTGCATCAAAAGAAGTGTGGCCAGCAGGGCGAGGGAGGTGATTCTGCCCCTCTACTCCACTCTCGTGAGACCCCACCTGGAGTACTGCGTCCAGCTCTGGAGTCCCCAACATAAGAAGGACATGGACCTGTTGGAGCGTGTCCAGAGGAGGGCCACGAGGATGATCCGAGGGCTGGAGCACCTCTCCTATGAGGAGAGGCTGAAGGAGTTGGGGCTGTTCAGCCTGGAGAAGAGAAGGCTCCGGGGAGATCTTATTGCGGCCTTTCAGTACCTAAAGGGGGCCTACAGGAGAGCTGGGGAAGGACTTTTTACTAGGGCATGTAGTGACAGGACAAGGGGGAATGGCTTCAAACTGGAAGAGGGCAGGTTTAGATTGAACATTAGGAAGAAGTTTTTCACTTTGAGGGTGGTGAGGCACTGGAACAGGTTGCCCAGAGAGGTTGTTGAGTCCCCATCCCTGGAGGTGTTCAAGGCCAGGCTGGACGTGGCCTTGGGCAACCTGGTCTAGTGGGAGGTGTCCCTGCCTATGGCAGGGGGGTTGGAACTCGATGATCTTCAAGGTCCTTTCCAACCTAAACCATTCTATGATTCTATGATTCTATGAAAACAGAAGGTGCAGGTTTACAGAACGAGTGTGGTTTGACTTATGGGCTAGCACAGTGCCTGCCAGACCTACACTGGACGAGGCTGCAAACCCGCCTTCAATGTCTTTTCCAGAGTCTTTTATGTACTCTTTGTAAGAGGTTTCAGTCATTATCTACATCTGAGGGTGAACAAAGTCATGGGTCACAGCCCCAGGACCTGGAGGGGGCGATTCCTGCTCTCTGAGGACCGATCACCTCCTCTCTCCTACCCAGCGCTGCCTACTGTGTGACTAGAAGGTTATGAGGTGAAGGTGACATCCAATGCTGGCTGCTAAAAGGTGGTGGAGAGGGAGGGAATTCATGTCATCGAGAACTTCTTTTCCCATGGCAGCTCTTTGGAGAGGTTTGCATTCACAAGTTGGGTAGACCGACTCTGAGCAGCCCCTTGTGCAGAGCGATAGTAGTCATGAGCTAGTGGCCTTCTTTATCGAAAGAGTTATTTCCGACCCAGAAAGAGGAGCAATTTCTGCTGCAGCATATCCCTATGAGCTCATTGTGCTTCCTTAAATCTGTTTTTCTAGGTAGAGTCCTGCGGGAAGAATATGTGAGTTCCACAGCCTCAGCTCTGCAGTTTTATTACAGCTCAGTCAAAACGCTGTGGTGCCAATTCTCTTACATTTTTCCTAATTGTTAAAGGAAATATCTTAATTGTGTAGAAGAACGTGCAAGTGTAACATATGACTTATTATCGAGAACCCAATTTTTTTATGCATCGTAAAACTCCATCTGTCCCATCATCTGGAGTTGGCTACTACTCCTCTAACACACAAACGCAGATCAAGAATAATAAGTTTTAAATATCCAGTGTATTAACCAAAGCAGGGACTGACTTTATTTAATGGAAAGTATGGGAATAACAGAGTCGTTGCTGTGCTGTGGGTATGAATGAGGGTATTACGTGGGAGTTTCCATTCCTGACGTCAGGTAACTTAATCCCCAGATTTATGAAACTGTGGCCCTATCTTACGGGTTGCAGAAGGAGCTCGGTCCACAGGACTTTTTACTACCTTTGGAGAGAAAATGGCTTGGTTTTGCCTATTCACTGCTGATAATGAAAGGGTGTCTGCACACAAGGCTGCTCTAATGCACATCGGCAGAAATTGTTTTCACCAGCTCAAGGTTCCTGACCTAATAAGCATCGTGACTTTATGGCAGGAGGAAAGCGTGCCTTGCGAGGAGGCAGCCTGTCCTCTGTGTGCCGGCAGGGCATCTCAGGTCTGCATGGCTCCTGCCGCAGCGCTGCTGGCTTCACGCTGCCGGAGCGTGGACCTGGCCCACATTCTGGCGCGTTAAAGACCATGTTGACTATCATTCTTAGTGACTTCTGGTGTTACATTTTTAGCGATGTAAACTCATTTATTACACGGACATTTTGATCAGTCGTTAAGAATGAATCAGATAAGCAAAGGACCAAAGTGTACATTGGGTCATTTAGGCTCTGACTCAGCAAAACCGTGTAACTTTGCTGATCTCTGTTCACAGTCAAGGCCTAAAGACGAACACGTGCTTAAATGCTGCACTGAACAGCCGTATTCTTACTCACGCACAGTGTATGGATTGGGCCTTTCTTAAGGAAAGGAAAAGAGTTGGGGTTGTTCAGCCTGGAGAAGAGAAGGCTCTGGGGAGATCTTATTGCGGCCTTCCAGTACCTAAAGGGGGCCTACAGGAGAGCTGGGGAAGGACTTTTTACTAGGGCATGTAGTGATAGGACGAGGGGGAATGGCTTCAAACTGGAAGAGGGCAGGTTTAGATTGAACATTAGGAAGAAGTTTTTCACTCTGAGGGTGGTGAGGCACTGGCACAGGTTGCCCAGAGAGGTTGTTGAGGCCCCATCCCTGGAGGTGTTCAAGGCCAGGCTGGACGTGGCCTTGGGCAACCTGGTCTAGTGGGAGGTGTCCCTGCCTATGTCAGGGGGGTTGGAACTCGATGAACTTTAAGGTCCCTTCCAACCCAAACCATTCTATGATGCTGTGACCTTCGAAGGGAGGAGAAGTGGAAAAAAACATTGGCTTCCATTAGCATCCAAACACAGCAGCATCTGGCCCACCCACCAGCTCCTTGCCCTGCTGAGCTGCAGGGCTTCCCGGGACAATCCCAGCCACCTGCATAATTTATAAACATAAGACTTGAACTGTCTCAAGTTTAATGGCAATGATATCATTGCCACACAACGATACAGCGAGGATTTGCAGGGATAAAAGGAAGGCAAAGGGAAGTCAGAAAGACCGTATAAATAACCACCCGGGTGCAAGGGAACCACGAACGCAGGCAGCTCCTGCTGCACCCTTGGCCAAGTCACTCCCGTCTGCCCCCGGATTAAGAGCAGCTGGGATCTGTAATCCAGCGTAACTCTCACAGTCTCTCCCTGCCGGGGTCAGCCGAGGACTGCAGCTGCTGGGGAATGACAGGAGGGATCACCAGGGTAATTCCTCCTTCCTCCTCTCCTTGTTTGCTCTGGCTGGCGGTGCGCAGAGCAGGGGCAGGTCTGCATTCCTCTGCGCTTCCAGCTCTGCTCTGCAATGCGTGTTTGGGGAAATTAACCCAGGAATCGGAAGCGCGGAGGGAATGTAACTAAGACCCGAGCTGCTTCAGAAGTCCTTGCCTAGGTGTGAAAAGGGTGACCTGCCACAATCCCTTCCTTCTCCTGCTGGGAGCTTAGCAGGAGCAGGCTGTTCCCTCAGCTGAACTGACACCGTTCTGTCAGAATTGGGGGCTGTTTGATCATGTACACCAGTGTCCTTAGGATGTGCCTGAAGACTGCTCTTTACTTGTGACTCAGAGGAAAAAGTATGCATCTGAGGGACTATAATGTTCTTGGTATTAAATCTGGGTTATTTTTGATGGAGTGAAAAGCTTGCTATAAACTTGAGCAGAAACTGGATTTGACCAGTTGGTCCACACCACAAACACATGTATGTGGAAATTCCCAAATGCAACAGCTTCCCTACAGCAAGAAATATAAGCAGCAAAGAAGCATTCACAGTGGATGGAAAAAAAACAAAATGCAGTTTCCTAATTTTAAGGTAAGCCCAGTGCTAACCTTAATATAAGAGCTGGCCATAGCAAGCTGGGTTTTTTTTTTCTTATAAAGGCTAACTGGAGCGCTGTAGTGCCAAATCCCATCTTTCCCCCTAGAGGAACCAAGCAGCCCTTATAGGACTACCCCAATGGAGGGGGCAATTTTGCAGTTCAAAATCTGCCTCGACTTGTGTGATATGCTTTTACATTTTCTTCTTTCTGCCAGTACCGCTGTGCTGCGCTGCGCAGAATGAGAGAGGTAATTTAATATGGCGTTAAGCTGTGTGCTCCCTGCGGAGCCTGTAGGGAATGGATTCATAGGGGTGCTTCTGTGGCAGTGAGCCAAAATTAAGGCAAAATGTTATGCTGCGGCATGGATCCTGCCTGGTACCTTGCCTCCAGCTGCCTCTCGTAGGGTGAATCTGCTGGAATTGCGCAGGTGAGGGGGATGGAGCTTTCTCTGATGTGCCGGAATAAATTTTCGAGTGTTATTTTCCCATTCTGCCCTTTCTCCCTTCCAAAAGGAATCATCAAGCACCAGGGCTGCAGCTTACTGCAACTGTGCTCAGCTGTCAGGATTGGTTTTCCTACAGGCTCAGGATTGCAGGCAGTGCTTTCATTTTGAGAAAAACAGAGGTGCTTCGATTTCAGAGAGACCTTGGCACCGGCTGCCCAGCTCGACCCTTTGTGGAGATGATCCTGCTTTACTTGGAAAGAAGAAAAGCACAAATGCTTCATGGATTTTGGGCCTGCTACGTGCATTCCAATTTTGGTTTCTCCCCCTGCGGCTGTCCCAAGTCTCATCTTGGGTAGGTCTTTTTTTTGCAAAAGGAAAAAGCATCAGGAATGACTGTCAAAACAAGGCAGAGTTTTGCCTGCAGGAAGATGAGTGATGTTGCTGCAACCCACAGTCTGAATGCTATGTGAAATGCCAGTTAAAATAGAATTGTTTGCATAAAATAAAGCACAAACTTTTCCTAAAGCCTGATGTTATTTACAAATAAATATTCCCTGAATGATAAACCCTGGGCACATATAATTTGTAAAATGACAAAAAAGTCAAATGATCACACAAGCTTATTTTTTACAGCGGATTTTTGGCTTGCTCGCTGTCCCGACTATTAAATAGCACCTCTGCGTTTCTGAATGTTATCAACAACTACTGTTTCCTTGACAAAAGCATAAGAGAGAAATAAATCTCATAAAGAGATTGCGAGGCAGCTGTTTGCCAATGGCTAAATGCTTGCAAGAGTTACACAGTATTATCTCTATGTTTGTGCAGCTCAGCACTTGACTCGGAATCAGGGGATCTGAGCTCAGCTTCTCCAGACTACCTGGCTGTCTAGCAAATTTTGGTGCATTTACCAGCATTAGATCCCTTTCTAAATGAGTTACAAAACCCAAATCCTTCTGCATCGGTGAAGAAAAAGACCCAGGACCCTTAACTGTTAATATGCAAGTGCCTTTCTATATAATAAATGAACACATTTTATCTAGTAGAAAACTCTGTATGCCTATCATGGAAAGCTGCTACAGTTTCTGCTGTCGTGAAGCAGATCTTTCCTCCTACTATCCAGCAAATATATGGAAACAAGTATAATAGGGCATCGGGGGTGGAGGGGTTGGTACTGCTCCACAAAAATGCCAGCAGAGCTTTGGTGATGCCAGAGGTCCAGCAGCTGGCTGAACTGGACAGCAGTGCCGGCATAAACGTGCCTGTGCTGCCCGACTGCGGTGGCACACGCATGCAGGGACACCGCAGGGTGCTGAGCCCACCTCCGATGGCCACCAGCCAAGGTAGCCCTGCTGACACCAGGGATGATAACAGCACATCAGCCTCACTGTGTGACGACGTGGAGCAGAACCGTGCCCAAAGGGGACGGCTAATCTTTTGGGTATGCTCCCCCCGGCCGCAGCTGCGGTCCCACCCGCCACCTCGCTCAGCGTCACTGCTGACTCGTGTGAGCTGAATGTGTTTGTCAAACCGCAGCCGGAGACACTACATGATGGATGATCGCCTGGGGCTCAGCTTCTCCATCACTCCACGCTGACCCAAGCTTGTGCCGCTGCCAGTGGGGCTGTGCATCCCTGCCCCATCCCTCGCGTCACCGCCAGTGCTCCGGCAGCTGGTGGGGACCCCTGCGCAGAAGCACACCCCACTCACTGTGCAGCCCCCCGTCACTGGTGAAGGGGCCCAGGGAGAGCATGTGGCCAGCAAAAGCAGGGTGGTTGCAGCACATTTGTGTGTGGTCCTGAAATTGCCCCCACTAAAACAGAGCAGTAGCTCTCACTGTAAATCCAACGATGGCTGTGAGAGGTCTGGATCTACAATGGTAAATGAGGAAGGTCTGCCCGGCGATGGTGTGAATCCCTATCTCCAGCAAATTTGAAGAACAGACCATACATACCTCTGTTATGAAGGATTAGCTGACCCTGCCTTGGGACTAGAAGGCACACTGGGTGTCTTCTCTAGCCATGCCTTCTTTGCTGGGGTCCACTGAAATGTTCATATAGACAGGCAATAAAATCACTGTGCAAATAACTGTGGTGTGTTACTGTTCCCTTAAAAGCAGAGCTGTAAGAGAAGACTTAAACAAAGCAGATTTGGGTTAATCAAGTGAAGCTATGCCAGTCTCATGCTTGACATATGCACGCACTCAGGCATGACTCACCCTTCAAACAATGATTCATCATTAGTTTTTCTTGTGGGTTTGTATGTCTTTTGTCCATCCTTATTACAGCCTTTTGCCATCATCTCACAAGTGCAGCGATGATTAAAACAACATTAAAATTAGACTTTTAATTGGGGCCTGCTCTGTGGCACGCGTGGTGAAGGGCAGAGAGGTCACATGCCTTTTGTTCCTATGAGAAATGGGGAAGTGGGCTGAAGGTGGTGGTTTTGAATGGGGAAAGGAGGGAAGGAAAGAGGCTGAGGAGGCTGTAAAAGTGGTGATTCTGGAAGGACAATGTTGCCAAGCAATGTGATCATACACTTGGTTACTGTATAAGAGCTGCAGCAGTTTGGTTAGTTTGAGAGGAGTGATTAAAAACCCCACGACCTGCATGAAGGCACTCTACATTTTGCACTCTATTTCCTTTGCATTAGCATGAGTTTGAAGAGCTGAGCTGTGCAACTGACCTCCAACCCCATGGCCCAGCACAGCGCTCAGCAGGGATGCCCCAGGCTGTTTTTCCAGGGTGTTTTCTGCAGGCCAGGGCAGGATACTCCTCAGACCACGGCCTTGACTTCTCCTTTTGGGGTTGGCAACTCTCTCCCTAGTAGGAGCAAAGGCTCTGGGGTCTCTGCTCACCAGGATCACCACTATCACATGTGGTTGCCCATCACTTGTAAATGTGTGTGCATGTGTGTAAGGCACACCTTCTGCCCGCACGGTGCCCAGATGCACGCCAGATAAGGCAGCATTGGGTAGCTGGAAGCACCTGGCTTATTCCTTCCCCTGTACAGCACGGTGTACAGCCTCCCATGCTGGGCATGCAAGGGAGGAGCAAGGAGCCTTCCAGAAAGCTGGCTAGAGACTGTGCTGGGAACAAGCAGCTCTTCCAGGCCACCTTACCACTTGAAAAAGAAACTGCCCTCGCCAAATTGTTCAGTAATCTTCCGCATGCCATTCGGTGGTAGTAAACAGAATAGACTACTACATCTTCTAATAGTGGAGATATTGAATAAAACTATTTTCTTTTTAGACAGACCCTACTGCCCAGTGTTTTGACCATTTGTCCTTTGGGAAGTAAAATTTGGCCAGAAGAGTGAGGATCTCCACATGAAAAGAAAGAAAATAAAACACTTTTCTTATTTCAAGCACCCAGGTTTGTTTGTGTAAGTAGAGGGTAAGAGTTTACAGTGGATTACAGGTCATCATTCATAGTGGCATTTGCTCTTAAACAGTTACCAGCTTTGTTATCTGTACCCATTAAAAGCAGATTTGAAGGAAGGGATATTAACAGAAATGCCAGACTGTACATATGTTTCATTTCATACTGTACAGTTCTAAAGAGAGAAATGAGCTCAATAATAAGTTTTTTTTTTAAATCCAACTTCTACATTTAATAATATTTTAAAACTGTTACATGCCCTGCTTCCTTTTGTTCCACCTGCTCCCCTTTTCCACTTCATTTTCTTTTGCTCTCCATTATAGTTTATGCCTCTGCTTTTGTGTGTCAAGCTTGTAATGTATTTCCTTAATGTGTTTCTTCAGATTCCAATACTTTTCCCCCTTCAGAAGCAGCCTGCTCTCATCTTTCTTTCTCTGCAAGGAAGTCTCCTCTTTCTGATTGCGGCTTTCTTTAGCTCCTTGTTCCCCCATTTCTTTCCTATTTAATACCTTGCTAAGACTTCCTTTTTCTTCCCTTTGTTATAGGTCTCTCTTAAGGTACTGCTCCTCTTCTCTTTCCCGTCTATGCTCGCTCCCTCATTTACCTGCTTTTTCAAATGCTCAAGGCTTCTCCCCTTTGTTCTCTGCTTTCCATCCCTTCCACTCCTCACCTCTCCTTGTTCTCTCCTCACCGCAGCCTCTCCTTTCCCTCTTCTTACCCTCCTCTTGTCTCTTCAGCATTGCACACACTTTTCTGCCCATTTCTCTACTTTTTTTCCCCCCTCAAGTTGATGATCAAAGCCTGAGCACTCCTTTTCTAACTCCCTGGGGATTGTTGGGGAATTTATCTCTGTTTCCAGAAGACCCAAAAAAAGGAATATCAGGAGAGCTGGTGGGATATTCTTTGCATTGCCTGAGACCCTGGGAGAGGATAAAAACTTGTGACTTGCTGAGAAAGTTTCTTCTCTAGGTCTGTGGTCTGTAAGTGTGAGCGAGGGCAAAGGCTTGTTTGGGATCACCCCATAGCCTGAGCAACCCTGCCTCTTCACCAGCCAGACGGGAATCTTGCCCTGGCCATCTCCTCTGGGATTCCCAGCCGGAGGAGACAGGTGGTGGGATGTGGGGGGCACAGCATGTCCACCACTTGCTTTAACTCTCAGTGCAAGGGACGCGCTCTCTTCCCCTCGTCCCACACATTCACCATCCTCTCAGAGAGGCTGGCTCCAACTGGCCTCTTCAAGAATGGAGGATCTTCCAGCCCAGCAAGCCTAGATCTTGGCTTTAGGGCAGAGATGTGAAGGAAGAGACCTCAGATTGCCTTGTGTTTCTGTAACCGAGGTTTCAAAATGAAACTGGCAGGTGTCTGGATGGCAAGGTCCTGGGGAGCAAATACGGGCTCCTGCTGTTGGTGTTGTGGCACCACAACCACACGGGACATAAACAAGCTTTGGATACGTTTCTGTAACAATAGTAAGTAGCAATAAACAGAAAAGTAATTATTTATCACTCCCACGCTGCTAAGGAAATTAATCTTTAGCATATCAAGCTGAAAGTGCCAGAAGGGATTAAAGAGCAGGAGGGGTAGAAGGTGAAAGGAAGCTGTGGAGAAGAGAGACAGCATAGGACATCAGAGGCACAGGGCATCGGCAGAAGGGCCTCATCATACCCCGCGCTCCCTGCAAACTGCCTCCTAGGAGAGCACTCCCATTTAGCCAACGCATATAAGTAAAGGCTGAGCAATTACTGCAGGACTGAGCCAAGTGTGCCATGAAATTTAATTAAGGTCAACAGGCTCTGGTGTCTGGTGGGGCCTGAAGAGAGCCCTTTCACTGCCTGTGCAAACCAGCCTGTCATTATCGGTGTCCCGGCACAAACAGCCCATTAAAAGTCGCTGGAAATGCTCCTGTCCCCTCGGTGGCTTTCTGTCAGGCCTAGTGTGAATATTACAAATTAAGCAGAAACGTACAACATTCCCTGCAGACTCTTAATTAGCCTTCGTGCGGTGGCATTTCTCATCTGCAGATCTGCTAGTTGCGGTGGAAGCGCTGTGAGGGGGGGAATGCCAAAAACGGCCTTTCGCAGGGCTGGCGTGGCGGCACGGCTAGAGGCAGGTGAGGGACCCCGAGCGCCATGCTCTCGGTGTGCTGGCCACCACGACACCCCTGCATGTTCTGTGGCAACGCAGCAAGGTGCCGAAAGCACGCCAGGCAGTGGCAGGGCTTCATCCCCACCTCCAAAATAACTCTGGAGTTGCCACCTGGGAGCAGATCCCATGGCAGGCTCAGCAGGAGCAGCATGGAGGACCGGGCTGCCTTACACCTGCAGCATCCTTGCTTCGCAGGGAGAGCTGCAGTCGCTGCTCCCTGAGCCATCAGTTCTGCCTGTGGAGGAGCAGGACATGCTCCCTTAGTCCCCCTTACCCGTGCCCACCTCCCCCTTCCCGACCAGGTATGGTGGGCTGCCTGGAGCTGGTCCAGGTCCTCACACAGTCCCATGGAGACCAGCAAACACCAAGACAGGTCAGAGAGCTGAAGGAGAAAAGCCAAGTTCTTCAGAGTCTTTTTAACTTATAGGATCAATATTTGTGTAATATTCATGTCGTAGGACTAAATATTTGCTATAGGATTAAATATTTCTGCGCTGCTCTAGTGACTTCACTAGCCTCCAGTGCCTGAGGCTGCCAGTAATGAGCTGGAGTCACATACCAAACTGAATTATTATTGCTAACACGTTTACATGCAGCCTCATACCTGATGAATGACACCTGCTGTGAAAAATGAGTGATGCTATTTTTGGAAGGTATTTATCTGGTGTTTGGAGGGTAGCTTTAGATGTATGCAATTCAAATGCATTTCTTTAGGTAGGATAACGATCCTTACATTATCATATTCAATGAAAGTATGTCTAATAGTACGCGTTCTGTGTGTGCTGTACGTGTGCAAAATGTGTATCCTAGATACCTCATGGCAATGGCAGACCCAAGCTGTAAATAAACTGATAAGTCAAATGTATATTACTGGGCCCAGATCGCTACAATCAGTAGGAGCTTAGTCTGGAAATGAGTGCGAGATTGGATCAACTGTAGTAAAGACAAACATTATTATTTCCTTTTTGAAGATTAAAGCAATATTACAGATTTAAAATTGGATGACATTTTGCACACCATTTGGAAAACCATGTTACAGATTTGCCAAGACACTTTCAGCTTAAAACTGCCTTATGGAAAAGTTTTTGATGTTTCTTTCAAAAATGGCAGGTACGTTCCCCTTCTCGCTCCCTCCTTCTTCTACCGCCCTTGCTCCTTCTAATCATGCTCCATAAGTAAAATAAAATAAACTGATAAAATATTTATGGACAATATTTACACCAGTAGCATTTTTTAACTGGTATTTTTCCTGACTTGCAGGTGAAAGTGTGTTTGCACAGTTGTCTTGCTTGATCCCTATTGATACAGACATAACCTGAACATTTAGAGTATGTTTGAAGCGGGATGTGGCTTTTGCGATTTCTTTTCTCTCGAGACACCACCTCGTTCCCGGTAGCGTCACTTGTGCATTAAAAACAAACCAGCGAAAACTCCTTCCTCTCTTTCTCCCAAGAAAAACCAACCAAAATTTCCAAACAGCACAGTTTGGCTTGTCCCAAGGTTTTGTGACTGGCACATGCATCACTGTTGCTGGAAATGCCAACGGTGCTGCCGTCAGCAGTGTTCTGCTCAAGGATGGATCCAGAAAGAAAATCGGACCCGCGGTATTCAATAGGCGCTGCAGGCTGGCAGGTCCATGAATTAAAGCTAGAGCAAAACCAAAGACTAGCCTGACTCCTAAATCTCCCTTGTATTTACTGTTTTCTGTCTTTGTCCAGGTGTGGCTCAAAAGCCGGGTATTTCCCGGGCAGGTACCTGTGCCCTAGGCTGTCTCCTGGGAGCAGACAGATCCATGACAAGCCAGCTCTGGGTAAGGTACTTGGGATTCTCTGTCTCTCTGTCACCAGACACACCAGACCCCCCCCAGACTGGGAACAGGAGGGAGGGACCTGTGCCTCGGCTCAGGGCTGTACAAAAGCTGCTCCCTGGCTTTCCCACTGGAGCTGCCTGTCGGCTGCGGTCCCCAGAGCAGGCAGAGTCCCTTTGCCCGTAGTGCGGTGTACTGGTGCATGCTTAGATCATCAGCTTGAGCCCAAAGTGCTTGCATCCTAATCAGAGCCCGTACTTCTATGCCTTGCAAACCATGGGTTTATTCCCAGAATTTATTTTACTTTGTAGCCTACTTCCATATGAGTGAGAGCTGCTCCCAGGCTGACACTCATCAATGTGCGTTTGAGATGCACATGGTGCTCTTGCAAATGTGGTTTCATTTTTTGCCTCCAAAAGCCAGCTAGGCTCTTATTCCCTGTTTTTTTCATCAGCATAGCTCAAGAAAATCACTTTCCCCTTCTTAATTAGCAAATTGCTTATCAGCAAAGCAAAAATTATTTTACCCAATTTTATTTCGCAATTTCTTCTTCTTAGCTTCCAAACTAAACACATTGCTTCACACAACTCTTTTTCACAATACCGTAATGGTGTATTATGGGATCTCTAAACAGCCTTAGATGCTTAACACATATATTCTTTAAATAGTGTAGTTTTACTCCTCACAGTGGGAAGCAGGCATCATTCATAAAGTTCCTGTTTCCTCAGGAGATCAGCACTGACTAATGCTCTGCACAATTAAGCATTTTAATTGTATATGTGAGACATTGAACCAGGAGCTTTTTCCAGACCGGGTCATGCTTTGACAAACTGTAAGAAAGGCAGGTGCTTCAGTAAGCTAATTTCTTTTAAATGGTTCATTTCCCCATCCCACTCAAAACTTACTGGCTAATATAGCATGTCCCAAAAGAAAAGGTTGAGTGAAAAGCTGTGATTCAGTGACAGGTTGAACATACGCACAGAGCTAGGAGTCAGGTGAGAAAAACAGGGCTTTTATGCCAGCACCCACAATTTGAGATGCCGAGTTTTTCTTCAGAGATGATGAAGAATCTGTGCTCTAAAGGAAATTGAGTCATCTCTAATTTATGCTGTGTTTATTGGTACTAATTTCTCACGCTCATCTATCAGTTTCCAATTTTCCTCGCAGTAATCTGCATTCAATTTTTCAGTCCATATTCCTGTTGACTGTTGAAATTATCTCTTGTAAATACTGCTCAGTAGATCTATTAAATGCATTAGAAGTATTTACTGTAAAATTCACCTAAAATTCTTCTAGTTAACTTCCTCAGGTTGTGTTAAGTAATGTGTGAATAATAAAACAACAGAAATGTGTATCTTCTCCTTATTTTGTCACTGAATAGCACATCTACCTACCAAAATGCCTTAAAAAAATAGACCTTCCTCTGCATACAAAACAAGACATATACATCCTCTATCTAGAATTGCAAGTTAATGACCGTTAAGGTTATGCATTTTATTATGGCTGTATTAAAACTTGCTGTTAAACATGGTATCCCGTGATGACTGAAACTTGTTAAGGCTTTAAGTTAATGTGAATTATATACAAATTTTATCTAAACTAATGGTTTGCAATACCCATTTACAAATATTTCTCGTTTCCTCATTCTTTAGAAATGAAAACTGAAGATAGGACTAGTAATACATTCAGCTTGAGGGGGTTTTGTGAATGGGTAAGGATTTCATACCTTGGATCGCATGTGAGAACTAAAACAAATGGAGAAAAAGACTCCAGTCATCTTCTGTCTTGTTGTATCACAAGAACCAACAACTCATGTCCTAAAAATGTCTGACCAAATCAAAGGACTCTGTTGGGGGAAAATCCAGTATTAAATCTCTAAAGGTAATTTTTTTTCCCCCTGGATATTTTATATTCATTAGGGTTGTCTTTCTACAGTGAGCTCTTGCTCAGGTTTCTGGATCTGATTCTCATACAAACTAATGTCTCTTCAAACATCTGCAACTACTACAAACAACATCTGTTCTGGCAGAGGCAGACTACAATAGACATCTATAAAATCTGAAAAGTGATGAAGAAGGTGAATGTGGAAGGACAGTTCTCTGTTTCTCTGGATGCTAGAACAAGGGGCACCTCTGAGAAATACATCTGAAGAAAACCAAGAGAATACCAATCCCACACAGAACATATTTAAATTGTGGGGCTTACTGCCACAGCATTAGGTCCTGAATTTCTCATCCCAAAGAAATGCATGTCAAGGGGGTCCAAGATACAAACAGATTCCAAAAAGGGTCTGAATGATTTTGTGGAGAAGACAGCCTGTACAGGCACTACACAAAGTTGCCTGGATGCATTCTCCAGCCTACAAAGTGCTCAAATGGATGTTGACCTCTGAAGCTGTGATGGCACAGAAGGGGAAGGACCGCTCCTTTTTGGACTGTCCCCTGACTGTCTGCATTGAAAACTGGGTGTGAGGTTGAATAGACCTTGACTCTGGTCTAATTCAGCCTCTATGGTAAGTGTTGGTGGCAATCAGTCCTGCTATTTAAAGATTACTATTTAAGGATCATATTCTTCAGATGGTGCATTCAGGTATTCTTTCACATATTTAATTTTAGTTCTCAGGAATTTTAAAGTTCAAATACATTTCATCTATATAAAGCATATTCTAAAGCAATTTATTCTGTTTTGAGACCTGTCACTTCAATGTTCAGTCTTGACAATATGAGAAGTTCTGCACTGAAGTAATGCACACAGAACAGGTGGCCACACACCTGCCCAGATGAGTCTGACCCAATAAGATTTACAGAGGGGGACTTAGCAGCTGATATGGATGCCTAAATTTAGGTAAATGCAATATAGATATGTGTATGTGAGCTAGGTGCCTGTGTTCCCATTACAGTCAATGGAAATTTAGTCAATAGGAAATGGAGTTGGGAGAGACAATTCATAGCATTGTAAGGTAAACTCCAACATTTGCGAAGCTGAACTACACCAAGCTCCACTGACTGTAGTCTTTAGATCTCCAGTCACTACTGCAGAAACTTAGACACCCAGCTGGCATGTAGACACCCAAAATTGGATGAGTTGAATGAGGAGCTGGACTCGTTCATAATTTGTGCTAAATCCTATAGAGCTATAAATAGTTAATCTATGCTGAAGGGATCTGGTACACTCAGGAGTCTCAGATCTGCCTCCACCAGTCTATGGCTCTTCCTTCCGTGAAAGGAATGACTGCTTTGGGAGAGCTTGGTGCTTTAAGATGCATACAGTTCGTTGGATATCCTTTGTAACATCAGCTAGAAGCTTAGGTTAAACTAGCCCTTCTTGTTCAGAGAGCGACTGTACCTTGGCATTTGGAAGCCTGACTAGTATTTGACAACCAAGTGAGTTCCTGAGGTTGCATGTAGCTCTTTTTTTCTGACTTTTTAGAGGATTTTTTAAATAGTGGTTACTGCCTCTCTGAAAGGAGATACACCATGGCTATGTCTGCATAGACAGCTTGCAGTTTCCAAATGGATCAGAGCAATTGTCTGAAAGTCTCTAAAACTGATTAAAACTTGAATCCTGGCATTGACCTCTGAGGGGACATGAGTGCAGCAGGCAGGACTGGAGCGCTAGTCTGTGGGGCCATCTGAATGGAGAACATGGTCAGGACCCAAGGCTCAGACTGCAGCGCTTTCTCGCTGTGCTGGGTTCAGAAGATGCTCAGCCTTTGAAGCCAAGCTTGTGTAAACAAACTAATCCGCCAGCGCTTGATAAGGTGCATCATCGCATACATGAGAACTGAAAACAAACTTGAGTACATCCACGAGGACGTAGCCTAGCTGATTTTGATTATGAAAACAAAACATAAACACAAAGCAGCACAGGCTTTTGTTGCTGCCTGAGTATTATTAAAGGAGCACTGTAGCTCATTGTGCTCTGCCCCATCTCACAGGAGGGGTTTCTGAACACCCCATCCTTCTTTAACATCCAAAGACCAAGAGAGATGGGCTTTATGTAATTTGGCTGTCCTACATTTATCTCTACCTGGCAACGACTTTGTCGTGCTGGCTGCGTGCTGCACGTTCTGTACCTCATCCCCAGCATCGCTGTCTCCGTATTTAGAGCTGAGAACATAACGATGTCAGATCTTCTGCTCAAGATCTAGCTGAAGGGAGCTAACGTTGTCTCATCCCTTTCTCCTAAGCCGCACAGAACCATCTCACCTTTCGACTCAGGCTCCGTGTCCTCATCTTTAAGTCCCAGTACAATTTATCTTTTTTTTTCCCATCTCTTGACAATTCCTTATTGATGCTGGTTTGATGAGCAGCAAGAGATGGGGGAAAAATCTGAGACGTGGGGAAGTGAAGTGACTTGCCAGAGACAATAAGGCAACACACTGAACTTCAGACTTATGTTCAAGTCTCCAGGGTCTCAGCAAAGTGCTCGCATCACTAAGTCACACCGAATCCCTGCAAGTCTTAGTCTACACCTCCCACCAGCCCTCTGTGCATCTCATCTTGGCTTCCTGTCCTCTCCTTCTTTCCATGCCCCACACATTTGCCAATGGTCTCTTCACCTTCCCTTCACACCTTGCCAATATATTGTCAATACCCTTCTCTCTACCTGCCCTTCCAAAAGCTTCCTTCTCTCCCAGGCAGGAAGGAATGGCTCCGTGCCATCTTTCCAAGCCTGTCTCATATTCTTGCAGTTGTACAACACACTCAGATTTCTGTTTGAATAGCAAACTGTTACTCAGCTTCCACTGTGAATAGAGGCTGCCTGGGGCAGGTGTGCTCACAGAAAAGATCTTTGCTTTCTATCTTTCTAAAAATAAATAATCAAAGAAAGGGAAAAGTCAAAAGCTCATCGTGCCCCAAAGAAAAGTCTGCATCTCCACAGAAGAATTCCAAATATCTAACCCAAGACAGAGTGGTAGGGGTAGGAAATTTGCAGATCAAAGGTTTTGAAAATGCGAAGTTCTCTTTGTATGATGCAGACCAGAGCTGTTTGCTCTTCTCAGAAGTAGTGAACAGGCCAACACACTCCTGCCAGCACAGCGTTGCCATCAGCTTTTGAAAGCTGAATGCTGCTGCCCATTGAGCAGTAGAGCTAGAGCAGAGATTATTTTAATTGAAATGAACCTTTCAGACCATTTCACTCACTCTCATAAAGCAGCTGGAGATACTTAGGCACAACTTTGCAGTGACATTTTAAGGCACAGGTTCAATATATGCACCCGGTGGCACTCAACTTGAGGTTGTCAGACTACTCCCCAGGTGCCAGCAAGGAGGACGGGCCACTGCTGCAGGAGGAACTGGTGGAAAACCTGAGGGCAGACATCAGCTGGGGACTTCAGTGGTTTGTTTGGTAGAGCCAAGTGGGAAATAGGTATCGGTTAACCTGGAAGGAGTAAATATCAGACTGAAGCTTAGGTCAGCAGTGCTGGTTTTCTATAGCGCCATATCAGTCTTACTCAATAGCACCAGCCCAGATTAGATTAAATTTGTAAGACATAAAATACCTAGCAAGAATTGCGAAATGAAAAAGGAACTGGGTAATTATGATATTTACAACAGTCTTCAAGTAATACAAACATCTGACTACATCTTTAAGGGCAAGGAGGATATTTTTAAATAAACATGCTTCCTTCCTGCAAGTAATAGATTGCAATAGCAACTGGCAGAAGGATTCGTCTGTTATTTTAGTTGTTTGCATGGTTTCATGCGTTTTAGCTCTAACAAAATATTTAAAAGAACGGAGTACATTCTATTGCAGGGAAATTGTCAAAGGGTTTTTTTATATGATTCTATTCTATCCTATCGTACATTTATTTTCATAGGTTTAGAACGTTTTGAAACATTTCCTTTTGCTGTTCAAGTTTTCTGTGGTTGATCCCCCTCCCCCCTCCAGCACGGCTATTTTTTGTGTACATAACTTAAATATAGCGCCTCCAGAAATCTTGGAAGTTACCATGAATAAGAACACATTTTCTCTTTAGCAATGTTCTAGCCATTCTTTTCTTTCAATAGAGCTAAAACTGTAGATAAGTTAAGACAAATTTCTATTATTTGGGGTTGGATTCAGCAGGGCTATTAAAAAAAAAAAGGGGGGCAAATGGAAAAAACTGTTCTTGAGCTCATGTAACTAAAATGCACTATGAATCTCAGATCTTAAAGACACAAGAGCCATCGGACCATGTTAATAGTTATTAGGGGAAGGAAAAGCAAGAGCACCATCATGCAGATTTAGTGTGTGCCCATGTGGATTGCTTGTTGAACACTATGTGCAGTCCTGGTCCTCACCTTAAAGGAAATATAGTGGAAAACATTCAGAGAGGAGCCACAGGGATGATCAAAACCATGGAGCAGTTTCCATGCTTCGGCTCTTCAGCTTGGAAAATTTATGACTGAGAAGTGATACAGCACACATCTATAAAACCACGAGTAGTGTAAAGAGGGTGGAGAGAGTCCGATTGTTCCCCTTCTTTTCCAACACACGAATGAAAGGGTGCCAAATAAAGCTAGCAGGTTCAAAATGAGCGAAACCAGATGGCTCTTCATAAAGTGTATAGTTAAACTGTGGGGTTCCCTGCAGGAAGATGTTGCCCATGGTGGTTGCATGGGCATACAGGGAGCTCCTGAGCATAAACTATCGACAGCTGAGAGAGCACTCCAGGGAAGTGCGTGCTTGTGCTATTCTTATTCACTTGCTCAGACTTCTCTTTCTGGCCACGGTTAGAGGCTGCATACTTTGGTCTGGCCCTGTATCGCTGTTCTTATTTTCATAATCGCTTCCCGATAAAACTATCCGAGTCCCTTTCTTTGCCCCAGCTGTATCTCCAAACTCAGGTAGGTGCAGGGCTGTTACTGCAGATATGTTTTTGTGAAGAGGTGCTGATGTCAATGATTTACTGAAATACACACAGCAAATCTAATCAGCAAACTGCTTTGGCATTAAGAACAGGAAAAGATGATAAGAGTGTCAAGAACAAGGGAGTAATTCAGTTATTTTAGGGTCTTGCAACAACTGGCACTGCAACAAGACAGCCTGTGAAACTTGTTTTTAAAAGAAAAAGTGTTTTTCCATGTGAAGTTACAGCCATTGCAAGACAGACGATGGACTGCTACAGTGTTTAATCCATCCTGGCAGAAATATGTGCTTGACCAATGTTAGCATTAAGAAGGCTGAGACTCACGCCTCGTCCGAATCACAAAGGTGCAGACTTCCCCTCGGAGACATACTTCCCACACAGAGCCTATAAATAGCCTTTTGGAAAATATTTTGCTGTATTTAGCGTTTTATTAAAAGCATTGTGTAAAATGAATTCTCCATTACTCTGCGCTGTTCATCTGCATGTAATACCAATGGTAATTGATTTTCTGATGGTGCTTGAACTGCTAATGTAAAACCTCTGCAGAAGACTTAAAGGTGAAATCTATTTTCCCCGCAGAAAGCCTATATAATCTGGTTTTATATAGGAGAAGTACATCTTAAAGGAACCTGAGGGGACTGCAGTTCCCACATCCCAGTTACTGCTCCAACCTGCGGCGAGGGGGTAGGTACCAGCCCAGCCTGCCCATGCCCTCTAAAGGTGGTGGTGGCATCATTCAGGCTCTGGTGATACTTTAAACACCTTCTATTCAGAATTAAATTGCTAACACAATTTTGCACCAGAAGCTCCATTAAATACATATTCTTTCACTTTGGCCGTGTTTGCATCCACATATGCCGCTGCGTTTGTGTTTCTGCACCCACTGCTCCCACTCCCTGCAAATCTCCTGGCTGGATGCGGCTCCCAGTTCCAGTGACGTGGAAAGGGAGGACATCAGCTACTGCACTGGGCTCACATCTGTGCGCAATCAGTGCAACCACGTCAGGATCAGGCCCTGCAGGCTGAGACAACTCGCCTTCTTCTCTGCAAACGCAGCTGAGGGCAAATATTGCCTACAGTATCTGCTGATGCTGGAACACTGCAATTACTTCTGAAATCTAACCTAATTACAGTTGCTGAAGAATTTTTCTCCATCCTCTCTGGCTCATTTACAGTTCTCCCACACTCTCCTTTATGTCTCCTCTCTTTGAGTCAATATTTACCTTTTTAACACTTTCTCTTCCTCTGTTTCCTTCCCTCCTGCAACGCTCTGTGCAAGCAGAATGGCACAGCCTCTGCTCGCAGCCGCGGCCACGTGCAGCCTGACCCGACGATGGAGGCCAAATACACCTTCCCAGTTTTTACAGCCAAAGCTTTGACTTCGCAAAAGCAACAGAGCACCTCACCTGATTTTGCATTAGCGACATTGTTTTCAAGGGGTTTGTATTTCGACGCTCTGTCAGGGTGGTCCCAATGAAATCAGAACCCCGTTTGCAGGAATATCAGGGAGAGGAGCTGACAGCCACAAAAAAAGAAGAGTAGTCCGTGAGCAGCCCATTTTAATTGACAACATAGAAAGGAAATAGTCTAGCTCAAAGGAAAATGTTTTCTGGGATTTTTTTTTTTTAACTGTATGACTATGCTCAGACTAAGAGTTTAAAACAGTAAAGCAAATTGTTTTTAAAGGCACAATTTAACTCAGTAATTGGGGTTTTTTGTTGTTACCAGGAATTTAGCATCTGTTCGGGCAGGAGCGGGCCCAGTGCAGAACACTCCTAGTGCCTCTTTGACACATAGTGCCTACCGACCACTGCAGTTTAAGCAACACCAGTCAAAACACTAAAAGATACAATGAAGAAATAAACCTGATTTGTTGGGGTTTTTTTAAGCCAATATCAACGTCTTTTTAAAACATGACAATAAGGTACCTGGCCAGAGGCACTAAGAGGAAATTCTGTGTCCTGGATTTGTTCAGGAGGTCAGAATCCATGGTCCTCATAGTCCCTTCTCATATGTAGGGGCCATGTAAGAGAAGATAATGAGAAAGATCTGAGCACATATGCTACAAACATCCTGGAACAAAATCTTCTGAGCTGACTTTTAAAAGTCAAGCAGCTAAATTCAGACTTACACCTTGTCTTGATATTGATAGTTGCTTACTGCTTTGAAAATCATAGATGGCAGGGCTGTATATGTGAGGGTAGATCCATATACCCCCAAGTTTGAAGATTTTTTTTTTATATTCTTTCTGTTATTTACTTAACTTTCACATTTAAATTTTCCATATTTCTACTAACGTGTGTCATTAATAATAATAACATAATGAGCTTACAGTAGGTGCAAGAGTAGAGTGCTGCACAGAATCAAAGCAAGCTGAGAAGAATTTGAAAGAGCGAGTGTGTGGTGGTAAGTAGTGTAACTCCAAGATTGTGAGCAAGAACAGTACTCAGGAAAAAAGAGAGGAGGAAGCAATTAGCAAAGAATTTGGAAAACTGCATGGAATCCTGAAAGTGAGGATGAACTCCAGGCCGAACTCATCTCCTGCTGAAGTCAGCAGAGGAGAGTAAGGCTAAGGAGAGAAGCAATGGTTCCTTACACCTTCCTGCTGCTCATCAAGAGCTTCTGGAAGAGGTAGAAGCTCTCTGCGAAACCTGCCAGGAATTAAAATATTTGTACAGATCCATAGGGACTCTGTCTTGCCAAAAGATTACTATTGCAGTCCACCATTAATGCAGTTGTTTTTCTTAGTCGAGGTAAACCCAAAGATGCTGCGTTTGCATTTGGCCTTCTCCCAGCCATCCTTAATTCAGTTGTGTCACTACAACCCTTTATTATCTTCTGTTTCACCAGGACTTCCAGAGAAAAATAGCAGATCCTTTACTCGTGGGTTTGAGTTTGGACTTCATTTTCTTGAACAGCTCTCAAAGCTGAACAAGCTCCATCAGCCTGATTTCAGACCGGAGCCCTTCTCCCAGGTACAGCCACGCTATAATTCCTTATTTGTGTTAACCAGCGTAGTCCCACTGAAACCAGACTTTGCCACAAGCCGTATTCCCATCCTGCTGCAAGGGATCGAAAGGTTTTGTATGGGCCAAGAGGTGCATTGGCACAAAGGCCACTGTCAATCAGAGGATGAGTGGATCATCTCTTTCTCATATGAGAAGGAATTATTTCCACAGCCTTGAGCTCTGGCTCACCAGGCTGACACTCACACACAGAGTACGCTCCATGGCAATTGAGTGCATACGTACGGCGCATGCTGCAGAACCGTTTTGCTTCACAGGAAGGCTGTAAGTGCTCAGCCACAGGGTTGCCAGGCAGAAAACTTTCTGGGCACCCACCAGTAATTTCAGCCCTTCCAGACATTAAGTCTATCCAATGTTTAGTTTTTCAACCTATGCCTTCTTCCTCCCCAGTCTGTGCATTAACCACTTAAAGAAAACCCACAAACCCTTTTTTGAATAACCTGGGTAAGTCAAACCCTCAGGTGGGTTGTATACATGACTAAGTTCTTCCATGAAAACCCTGGCAATGGATACGTTTTTGTTACAAAAAAGATCAGACTGAGGTAAGTTCAAATCAGCAAATTGGCTCTTCTCTTGTAATAACCATGCAGAAAATCAGGATTTTGGTTTCCTAGCTGAAGAGATCCTGAAGACCCATCAGAGATCCTACTCCGGCGCTTGGGGCAGCACTGGTGGGATGCATCTGAAGGCCATTTCGCTGTGGCATCCCTCTGCCTTTCCCTGATTCAGACTGTGCTGCTGGTTGATAAGTATGCACTACCTCTCCCTCCCTCAGGAAGCTGTAAGCCGCAGAATGAAAAATAATGCTGATCCTCTGAAGACTGTTCCTCTCTGCAGAAATTTCTGCCCAAATTGGTTACAGAAGTGTGTTACCCAAAGAAGGAGCTCCCCACATCTGTCCTCGCGCTCCCACGCTCACCTCCCCCAGCCAGCCCGGCTGGAAAGCAGCACAGAGCTCCCGGCAGTCATGGCTGGCGTGACTCCTTCGACTAACAGGAGCCACTAGATTTATCTGCCATGTATTTGTCCCTGTTGCTCTCTCTTTCAGAGTGCAAGGTAGGGGAGACAAGTGGCCCAAAGTCTGTCCGGCCCCTTAATTAATATTAATCAAAGTATCCCTTGTCCATCTCCTTACTTGAAAGCTTAGGAGAATAGTTTCATACTCAGTGCCATTTGGTCGGCTCTTTGAGGGTCCTTTATTCTTTTCTATCACGCCCCTCCGTTCCACAGTGCCATCCCTGACTTTTGCACCACGGTTGCCATTTATGTTGATTAGAGGACAATTATCTGGGGGACGGCTTTTTACTTCTACACAAGCACGAATCCAAATGTAGGCTTCACATTTAAATTAAGGGCCACAGACTGCGTCTTATTTCCCCGCAACATGCACTTGTGTCTGTTAAAGGTTAAAAGCATCGATGTTGCACANGCGTCTTATTTCCCCGCAACATGCACTTGTTGCACTGGTAACGCCTATGCTTCCAGGTTGGGGTGGCCAGGCTCTGGCTCTGGAGCCAAGTGATGCCCAAGGTAGGTCCTCTGCTGAGGGTTACATCACACAGCGGTGGCTGCACCGCATAATCAGAATCCTTGGCAGCGAGAGGAAGCAAGCCAGCAGAGTTAAACCTGGTATGTCCGGGCTGAACTCGCACCCAACCCCACATCCCTCCCATGGGCTTGCCACAATGGAGCAGTGGGATCCCGGGGGAGCCGCTGTCCTCTCCCGCTCTTCCCCTTGGCCCTCCACCCTGGGAGGCACCTAGCTTGTGGTTCGCGGCCCATTGAAAATCCTGCTGCGTCATTTGGGGACCGCGAAGGTTGGCCAGCCTATTCTAGTCGAAACAAAAGGGATTGCGGCTTTGGATCGCAGGCTCCTGGTGTCTGAGAAGTTGCTTACTGATATTTCATGGTTATAAAACAACTTAATTTTCAAAAATTAAACACCAGGCTCCTGCCCTAAAGTTCTTCCGTGTTGTGTCTAGTGTAACCCTTTGGTTAATGTCCAAACTAAATGCAGCGTTGATAGTATTGGGTTATTTTCCATGTGTCACCGGTTGGAGAGCAAGGCTGCATGTTTTGAACGGCTGCTGTTTCACAACGGGACTCAGGTATGCGCTGGGAAAAGCCTGCCTCACCCTCAGCCGATCTGCTGTTTGTTGCCCTAATTAAAGTTTACACTGGTAGCCTAGGGAATGAATTAAGAAACAAACCTTAACTGGTCTCACCTCTTCACTCGTGCAATGGAGTCCTTAGAAATTCACAGGGAAAATGTTAAAACACGGTACAGATGCAATTTTGTACATACGCCCCCGTGTCTCTCTGATGACTGTCCTCAACACGGTATTTTCCTCAAGGTACTTGGTTTCCCAAGTTTTGAAGGCATAGGGTTGGTTTTGGGGCAGGCTTTTGGTAGGTTTTGAAAAGGACTGGAATATCAAATCATGCGGTGTATATAGTCATGGGAAGTTCCTTTTCTCTAACCTTACAAGGCTTGAAGATTTTATGTTATACTTCATTGTGCAACACAAGAAAAATACCTCAGGAACAGAAATGTCTTTTATTCCACTCCCCATGTATCTGATGCTTTATTCCCTCAGGCACTACTTGTTTGCCAAAGGATTGTTTAACCACTGTTTGACAATTTCCAAATGGGAAAAAATGCTGGGTTTCATCCAAAGGAAGGGAGGAGCTTTTCAAAGTTTTGTATTTAATCTTGGTTAAAAGTAAACAACTTTACCCTTTCAACATTAGTCATGCCTGTTGTATAAAGTACGGTGTACAAGCGCTCAGCAAAAGAGCGCAAGGCTTTTCCATACTTTGTAATTATTAACATTTGCATTCGGGATTGAATCGGATCAAATAACTGGCTGGATGTGGTGTGCGGGGGGAGTCGGGCATCCCGGCGGGGTAACCGGGTGAGCTGGGTGGTGGGGGCAGTGGGAGAAGCAGCACAGCTCCTTGCTGGAGCCAGGTAGCTGCAGCAACCTTCAGCCCACGCGCTGCGCCCACCCACGCACACCCCGTGTGGGCAGAGAGGTCTCTGCTGGCTGGTATTTTGCAAGGATTAACGTGTCTTTAAAAGGGAGGCAGAATAGACTGGGGGGAGATGGGGAACCAGCCCCCAGCCCACCACACAAACTGCTGGCACAGGTATGGCAGTGAGGCCAGGCCCTTCTGGTGGGGACAGAGCTCAAAACAGCTAAAGGGGCTTCCCCCCCTCCGCCGCCCCCGGGAAATCCCTTTTCTGAACAAAAAATGCAACTATCCTAAAAAGCAAAAACTGTACCGAAGGGGAAGACCCCTTCTGCGGGTGGAAGAGGTGCCCACTCCAGGTCTTCCTTTGGCATAGCGGTGGGGAGAGGGGGTGTTTGGCCGGGTGGACACATCAGCGCCAGGGAGCCCCGGCTGCAGAGGCGGTACGAGGGCGACAGCGGACGGGGGGCAATAGCCGGCGGGACCCGGGAGAGGCGGGCAGGGCGGCGAGGGGGGAGCGGGACCTGGGAGGCGGCGGGGATACCGGCGGGCTGCGCCCAAGCCGTGGCCCCGCTCCCCGGCCATTTCTGCCCTCCTTGGAGGAGAAGGGCAACCCCAGACCCCCGCTGCCCGCCGCCGCCAGAAGTCGGTAGGAATGCCCGGCGAGGCCAAAGCAAAGCTCCGAATCAACAGCCCCTCCCAGGGCTCCGGCACACTGCCTTATCTCTCACTGGCCACTTTGCAGGAGGAGTATTAGGCAAAAAAAAAAAAAAAAAAAAAAAAGGGGAAAAAAAAGAAA
>VUYV01000706.1:0-55735 GCA_008711295.1 Anarhynchus alexandrinus | reverse complement strand
GGGGCTTCCCCGCCGCGCTCCCGCAGCACCGGCACCCCAGGTAACGCGCAGCCCTGCGGCCCCGGCCCTCCCTCCGCCCCGCGGGGCGCCCACCCGCGACACCCGGCGCGCGGGGGAAGTGGTGGTGGTGATGGTTGGGGGGGGGGTATCGCCCGCCCGCGGCACCCACGCGGGATGCCCGCCCACGCGTGAACACCCCCTCCCCGCCGCGGCGGCGATCGGGGCCAGCTCCCCTCCGTCCCACGCACCGCGGAGGTGCCCGGCGGTGCGGGGTGGCATCGCCTCTGCCGCGGGAAAGTTTCCGTGGGGAGTGCTACCGTGTGCGGCGTGTCTGTCCCGGGCGGGCTGGCGGGGTCCGGCCGGGCTGGCCCCTCCCTTCGGGAAAATAAGTCGCCCCCGACCCTGTCCCCCTCCCCATCTCCTTTCGGTGTGGTTGGCAGTTTCCTGACGTTGGGGGTTCATTTGGGCTGGACTGGAACGGGGTCTGTGCCGTGACCGGGCAGTGTTTGGTCAAGGAAAACTTCCAGTGAGACCAGTGGGATTTTGGAATGGGCGAAGGCTCCCGGTGGGAGCAGCGGTTGTGTCGTGTGCCGGGAGAGCCCTGCTGCTGCTGCAGCCCTGCGCCGGGCTCCCGCTGGTTTCCCTTCGGTGGGCAGAACCTGGGGGGGGAGGGGAACCGTAAATCCACGTCGCTGAGCGGCGACACGGGACGTCTTTCACGAAGAGTTGTGCGGTGGTGTTTTCCTCTGCGGTCACTGGTCTGATTTGTCAATTAACAAGCACGCTCATCCAGAAACTTTCCTCCGTACTCCTTAACTGTCTACGGGATGGCAGTTTACTTTCACTCAAGTGACTCAGAAATAATTAGCGGTTATAAGCATTACAGCCAGCAGAGGAACTTTAATCTTTTCACGGTGCTAAATCTCCAGAAGGGCTGTAGGGTTCCCTCGGACCGGCGCGGCTAACCTGAGCGTTCCACTCAACAAGTGGCCGCCTCTTGAACTGGAAAATTATCTCTCTCTTACCCTGGTGTGAAATGTTAATTTGTGTCTCACCGTGGGTTTAGTTTGTTTGGTGATACTAAATAATTAGCGTTCACAGTTCCCGGACCTGACCAGCTCATCCGCTGATCCGTGTCCAATTCCAGGAGCTGTGGGCTGGCGGAGGGCCCAATCCTGCATACAGGATATCTGTAGATGAATATTGACCGAGTTGCTCTGCGACAGGACTATTCAGACAACGTAATCGCTAAGCTGTGCACTGTCTCCCCTGAACACGTGAAAATGAAGGTTTTCCCGTGCCAGGTATCCGACACCAGGGTGATTCCCCAAGCTGGCAGCACTTCTGTGCCCTGCTCCGAAGCCTGGAGACAGCAAGCTTGCCTAAAATTGTTTTCCCTCCTGAATAAAAGGTGCCACCCTGCCTGCGTGCGGGATTGAACCCGCAGACTAGACTTGGCAGAATTGTGACTATTGCCCCATTTTCTAGCCTGGAGCGTGCAAAAGCACTTGAAGGAGTTGCTATTTTATCATAGGCAGCAGTGTTGTCCACAGCTAAAATTATCTAGTGCTTTCCAGTACAATGCTCTGCTTTCAGGTACTTATGCATTCGCTGAGCTTAAAAACTAGGCTGACATTTTCCAGGTTGAGTGTTTGCGGAAGACAGACTCTATTTGGGAAGTTTCAGATGAAATGGTTCAGCTATTTCTTAGAACGTGGTTAGAGGGAAATGTATTCTTTGGCCTCATATCTGACAAAGATGGTTTAGGTATACATCATCCCGCATTAGGAGACCTTGATCTTTCTTTTCCTGTGAAGCTGCGTTTTTTGGCTGTGTTGAGAAACACTTTCATTGAGACTGTGGAATTCTTGTGGCTTCGTGTTTTGGAGCAGGAAAAAGATACTTGGCTTGGGATCAATCTTGTGACGGGGGTGTGCCTTATGTTGAGCCTATGAAAAGCTTCCAGAATTTGTCTCGGTTATCGTTTTGTCACAATGCACTCTCAGCGGAGGGATGTTGAGGGCTTGACCATTACACTTGCTGAAGACATTCTCAGCACGGAGCTCACTGCACGCCCTGGGATGATTACATGCTGAGCAACTGCTCATCTTCCCTGGGAAGAACAAGAGCGCTCCAGTTGGTGGCTGAAGGTCTGAGTGGACTTTGCCCCGCAGTTATTTTCCCCAGATGTTACCACTGTGGTGAGCACCATAAGGAGGGAGCATGAAAGCTGTCTCAGCTGAGTGTCTCGGTGTCTTCGGTGGCAGCGTGTGCCTGCTGATGCAGAGGCAGGGTGGAGAAGGAGTGGGAAACTGCTTAATTCACATGCATGGTGACAAGAAATGGTGGGATTAGAATGGAGAGGAAGAAGCATTGGTGATGGAGGCATGAGGAAAGTGAAGAGCAGGGACCTCGAATTAAGTCAGAGGACTTGATGGGGTCATAGATGACAAAGCTTGGCAACAAGGTGCAGGGGAAGGGCTGGAACCATAGATAGAGGTGGAAAACCAAGACTAGACAAGGAAAGGAGAAGGAAAGGAAAAGAAAAGAGAAGGGAAAAGGTGGGTGAGAAACTATGGGCAGAAGAAGGTGGTGAGAAACTTGTAGTGGACAGGAACAGGAGATCTGAGCCTGCAAAAGCAGCAGTTTCCAGTCTTTCAGTGATCGGGTCATGGTACTACTACTTTTTCATCCTTCTCACCTTCCTCCTCATACTGCCTACTGCGTTCTCCAGCCCCTGCCTCCATTTCTTCACCTCTCCCCTGCTCCCCTCACAGAAATTGTTACTGTCTCCTTGCCATGAGGAGCAACTATTGTTGCTCCAGTCATGGACCTTGAACCTGGAGAGGAGCTATCTCCGTTGTGGAACCCAGGCTCTGGAGTCATGCTAAGCCCATGTGCTTGTTCTTCTCCTTATCTTCTATCCTACCATCAGGCAGCCCCTCAAGGAGCAGGACCTGGCACCGGGGCCAGTTTCAGGCCTCCACGGTGGTGGTGGACCTTCTTCTAGCACTAGGTTTGCCATGGACAGGATAGTAACTTCATATGCCCCAGTGAAGTCTCACACTAGATTTTTATGCTGCGGACCTAAAGGGATCATCCTAAAGGACTCAGTGACTGCTGCAGCAGACGAGGGTGGGTTTTCCACTTTTTAAACTGGAGGAAGAATTTATAGCTCAGTATATTAACAATACATCAAAATAGTGAAGCCCCGTGGAAAAAAATAGCATGTAATCATGAAACTGATGTTGCATTGTAATACGTTCATTTAAGGTAGGAAATTTAAGATCAACAACTGATGGTTTTGATTTGTAGCTCTAGCATTCTTTAAGGATAGGATGTTTTGCACGGCAAACGAAATGATTTAAATAATAATTGCCTGTGTTCAACTGTAAGTTTTGAGCAATCAGATTACTTACATCACTATACAATCCATGACTGGCAAATATCGTACCATTGAAAATGACAGTCAAATATGTATTTTATGTGTATTTAGTTGCTTTTCTTTCTTTCTAAGTGGAATTTAAGTAACTTCCATTTGTGCTTATAGTTTTGCTTTCAGGATCTTAGTACAGACGCACTCTAGTTGCGGATTTTGTAGAAGGATCATTATCTGTACAAAAAATCATTTTCTTAGCTTTGGCTTAGCTTTATGTTGATCCTTGATCTTATTAAAACTTGTTCTTGAAAAACTAGGCTGAGGCCATGCAAATATCCGTATTTTAGCTAATTTAATTCAGTCAGGAATCAGCAATGGCGGGTAGACCGACTTTTTTCTTTATGACACTTATTACTGAAGTTCGAAAAGGAAACACCGCGTAATAGCATTTAAGCAGAATGCATACATGGTGGTGGATTTGCTTATGGTACGGTAGTTTTGGTATTTCACAGGTTTTGGGGAGAAACTAAAGCCATTACTCTTTGTTGTGACCTGCTATGGGTCACACAGGAGATATATATATACCAGTATATCGCCAGCTGAATTCAGAAATGTCAGACCTGCAGGGCAGGAAAGGTAAGGGGGTGAGGAGGGATGTGGTCCTGTAGGCTCATGCTCTGAGTAAGCAGCTGAGAAACTGCAGACATGGTTCACTCTCTGCTCCTTGCATTTCTTTTGTGGTGGGTCAAGGATGTCAGAGATTAGGCTGAGGGATTTGGGGGCATGGCTTTCTTGGCCTTGTACACATAAATGCCATGTACGTTTTGGGGGGGAGAGGGGTAAGTATTGTTTTTTATGCTTCTCTTCCTGCGTCTCTTCCCCCTGAAGGCAAACCATGAAGCACAACTCAGTCCAACCAAAATGTTGTGTTTAATTACGCTTTGGTGAAGACATTTCTGTTCCTTTTTCCAAGGACCATGGCAGAGATCAGTGTTTCTTGCATGCTGCCTGCCATGTTTGGGAGGAACAGTCCCCTGCTTCAGTCTGAAAATTCACCTGTGGCTTCAGAAAAATAAAACTCTCACAAAAGTTAGGTCACTGGCAAGCTTGGACCTTTGTCACTAGGAAATAGTTGTTGCCACACGCTTTGCCCTGTACTCTGTCAGTACTTGTCTTGTCCTCTCCTTTGCCTGCAAGCTCTTTGAGGCAACACCATCTCTTGCTTGAGGTAGCATGCCCAGAGGTCCAAGATACTCCAAAAACGACCATGTAAATGGTGGGAACAGGGAGGTTATCTCACCTTCTTCTGCTTGGGCCCGAGTCTGTGTAAAACAGCTGGTCTTTTGCTGGCCTGATTATGCCAGAAGGTGTTTTTCAGCTGTTTTACCACTGTTCTTAGGGATCAGTGCATAAAATAGAAGATTTCTAGCAACTGAAATGATTATATGGGAAAAAAAATCTAAAAGATGTGTACGTACATTTGAGATCACAGTGGAAATTTGGATGTTCAGGTATGAAACCTCTTTGTAATTTCAAAATATACAAGAAGTGCCAGCATAACAGACCATCATCTACCAGCACATTTCAACCACCCTTTCCCTTTGAGTGTCTTCATGTCAGATGGATATAATATGCATGTCAGGCTGAAAGCTAACAGAAGAAAGTATATGTGACCCAAAAAAAAATCATAGAAATTCATTGCTACAAGTTACTGAAGATGCAGAAAATTAGATAAAATCTTCCATAGACATCTCAGAAAAAAAATCAATGCAATGCTCAGACATGAGTTTAAAAAAAAAGCAAGTAGAACATTAGGGATTATTGAGAAAAGAATGGAAAATTAAAAAAAAAAAAATCCCATTATTTCACTGTGTAAACTATGGTGAGCCCACATCTTCAGTATCGTGTGCTGTTGATGCCCCCACCTCAAAGGTCTATAATGGCAAGGGAGAAGATTCAGAGAGAGGCAGCAAGGGTGATCAGAGGAACAGAGCGGCTCCTGCCTGAGGAGTGGCAACGCTGGTAAAGGGGTGCAACAGAAATCTGTAAAATTATGCAAAGCATGGAGAAGGCGAACTGGGAATGACTGTTCACAGCGGCGGAGGGCATTGGGGGAAGCAGGCGGTTGTGGGGATGGAAACAAAAGGAGGTAGCTCTTCACGTGGCATGGTCAGGCTGCCGAGCTGCTCACCACAGGATGTGGATGCTGAGAGGTTACATCAGCTAATGAGGTGACTGGATGAGTTCATGGAAGAGAAATCCATCAAAGGCCATTAAATACAAAACCACTGCCTCTGGCTTAGGAAGTTTTGAGCTGCAAATTCTTGGAAGCTTGGTGAGTATCCTGAGGAAATATCACCGCTGGTTTGCCTTGTTCTTGGACTTGCCCCTCGGCACCCGTGCCTGGCCAGGGCTGAGAGGGGGTGCCGAGCCAGGTGGTCCCCCTGCCTGTATCTCGCTCTGCGAAATGAAGTGGGCCAGCGTCCACCCCCCCTAGGCTCCCAAAGCCAAGGGGCTCCTGGTGGTTTGCACCTTCGCTGCTCGGGGCTGGCCCCGTCATAGCACATCTCCTGTGGAAAGAGGTGGCTGGAAGAAGCTAGTTGAAGTGCTCCAAAGCAGAGCTGGGGCATGAGCTAAAAACTTCAGCAGCTCTGCAAAAAGCAAGGTACAGCGCTCAAGCTCGCTCCCTGGTGTCCTATTATTGAGCTGTGCAGACATGGCGAGGACAGACAGCCTTATCTTCCTGGGTTCAAGTAGGTTCAGAAAGCAATTATATCCACGGAAGCAATCCCACCAAAGAGGCATTGAATACCGAGATACAATGCCTGGCTGAAGAAGTCTCCGCTGGGAGACTGTAATATTGCTAGACGCCTGCCCTGCTCGCACAGGCTTCCCAAGCCTTTGCTGCTGCCCGGTGTCAGGGAGAGGATTCAGGGCAAGGTGGTCATTTTCCTTGACCCGGTGTTGCTGTAGTTACAGTTTTATCTGTCTGTTCGAGACCAGGCTTTGAAATTCTGAACTGAGAATGTGAGGATGTGTCGGAAATTACTTTTATTCAGCGATCCGCTGCACTTAAGCACCGGTTAAAACAACAACGCTGTGTTGACTGCTGTTTGCTAAACCAGACAATTTGCTTAATCATCTGAATGGCAGATTTTAAAGCCCTGGATCGTGCTTACCGCGGCTGTGCTAAACCAAAGACCGGGTATTGCTGTTCACTTAAGCAGTGGTCAAAGCACAATGTGTGCAAATGCAGCTCGTGCTGATGACATTTGCTAGCTTCTAGGGGGGATCTACTGCTATCGAAACAAGAGCAACAATCCCAAACTCAGCAGTGTCTAAGTCCTTCTGGTCGTTTCTTAAAATTTCTAGACGCTAGCTGATACAGAAGCTCCGACGCAGCGCGTAATGGGGCTCACGACTGCCTGGCTGTACATTTTCGGGCTCCCTTATGTAATAAAATGGCAGCCCCTCGCGCTGCCTGCGCGAGCGAGGTTGCATAAGCAGCCTGGGGGAAACAACCAGAGCTTCGAGAGCACTCCTGAATCCTGCACGTCTTGTGTGATCTCATTTAACGTTATTTAATAAGTGATATTAACCTCTCCCACCCACCCCCCATACCCTCCCCTCCCCCGGCCCCGCCGAGTTATCTCGGAGTAGTGATACTGATTTAATTTCACGCACAGGCCTCACTTTTTAGAGAAGTCATCAAACTTTTCAGTCAATTGAGCAGTCTGACGTCCGGGTAGCCTTGAGTTTTCTGTAATCAGCACTCAATCCAGTTAAAAATAAAAACACATTAAAACTAAAACCTTGAACAGGAAACTACTTGTTTTTCATTTTCAGTTCTAATTTGGTAACCATTCTTAAAGTTCATCGCTATGGTTTGTTCTATCTTGGGAAAAACAATTTATTATTCAAGCAGCTTTATGGTGTTTTTTTTCTTTAAAAATAGACAATACTGTTCAATCATTCGGGAGAAAAACAGCACGAGAAAATCATAATCAACTTTAACAAGCTTACAGATGGCAGTGAATTTCTTTAAGCATAATTTTAGCCCTGCAAACAATAATAATTGTGTTTGATTATTTATTATCATTTTGTTATTGATGAGCAGACCAGACTGTTTTTTCTCTCGATTCCCTCTGTTAGGTGTGGCAAATTTTTAAGCTGGAGAGCAATTTTAACAAGGCGGCTCCCACCTGTAATCTCTAAATCAACAGGTAGATGTAACCGCGCGGAACCTGAGAATTACTGGTTATCTGATTTGGTCAGCGGCTGAAGGAATCCGACTTTGAGCGTGTCCTGGGCTTATTGGTTTGGGTGGGACACCTCTCATTAATACGTCATGGAGAACTGAGATGACGTTTCCCGTATTATGGATAAGAATGGTATGCTTGCAAAATCTTGTCAGTTAATAAATATTATTAGTGTGCANTAAGAATGGTATGCTTGCAAAATCTTGTCAGTAATAAATATTATTAGTGTGATGTGATCAGCTGGAGACGGGATATTTTTCCGCTATTCCTTGTTCTCATACAAAATATCTGCCTTGGTGTTTTTATTGGTAATTCTACAGATTTTACTTGTGGTATTTTGTCTGTTCCTGGTTTTGACGTCTAAAACAGTAAAAGGTTTTAAATTGGAGGCTTTGCATTAGACCTACCCACATTCCAATTACACTTCCAGTGAGAGTTCCTTTAATTTATGATTTATAAAGGGGAAAACGGCTATATGATTTCTACATGGACCATTAAGGCCACTACTTACTTAGGTAGAATCATCATGCTGTTCATCAGATGAGCATGGAGTTTTTTAATTTGCTTTATCTTTGGTTACCAAACTGAGAAGAATATTTTATTCTCCAATGTACTTATCTTGTGCTTCTTTTTCAATATATTAATACAATACTTTCACCCAAACAACCTAATCAAACGACAGTTCTGTGAACCAGATGGGTGCATTTCCAACAATTTCAGCAAGAGCAACACTGATAAAAAATAAATAGGTCACTCATACTCACTCTTGTATTTATATTTTTTTATAAGAATGACTGAAGAATCCTGCTTGTTTTCTGGGCTGTCACTGACGTCAATGGAAACTTCTCTGGACCTTTAATTTGATTGTTTGCAAGGTGGCATGAGTCAGTTTTTCATCTTTTTTTCTTTCATTCCAGCACAGAGGATCTTATTGTCAGCTGTTGCACACTGATGTAGCTCAGCTGGTTGTAGCGATTACATTTATACATATATACAATATACGTATATTTATATTGTATATATTGCTCCAATGTATACATTGGAGCCAGACTCTTCTCAGTGGTTCCCATTGACAGGACGAGGGGCAATNCTATATCTTGTTGTTATTCAAGTGTAAGAAATAAAGCTGCATTTGGTGCCTATCCTGCTGTCCTCATTAAGGCAAAACTCCCACTGAAATTGAGGAGAGTTTGGCTTGACTAAGAATTTCTGGCTGGAGCTTCTGCAAGGTCTCAACTTTCTTTGCCACTTTTTGGAGGGTTTTTTTTTGGGGGGGAGCGTCGTTTTGGTTTTTGTGGGTTTTTAAAAATTATTTATTTATTTTTATTTTTTATCTCACCATGTATTTTAACTATCCCCTCTCCTTTTATATTTNTTTCTGGCTGGAGCTTCTGCAAGGTCTCAACTTTCTCTGCCATTTTTTGGAGGGTTTTTTTTGGGGGGGGGTGTTATTTATTTATTTTTTTTTATTTATTTTTTATCTCACCATGTATTTTAACTATCCCCTCTCCTTCTTTTATATTTATATTTTTCAATCTTCAGCTTCCTCTACTAGGAACTTTTTTCTGTTTACTTCAGTCAGACCTTAGGGCCTTCTACTTCCCACCTCACCCTCCCCTCCTTTCTTCGCTCCTTACTATCTCACTCTCTCTTTAAGTTATCCTTCTGTTATCCTCACCTTCACTGACTACAGCACCATAAAAAGTCGATATACATCATGCATGTATACATGGATTTCATTTAGCTTCTTTAGATCCCTTCTACGTCCAGGTGCCTACATTGAGGAACTTGCCTTAGGGTGAAGCAGTGCTTTGTAAGACTGATGATATAGACAGATTTATTTGCGCAATATTCATCTCTGTAGTCTTTTTTCCTCTTCTGAGCAGGATCTTAGAAGTTTCTCTGAAGTATTCATGCAGGGTTTCAGCAGTAAATTGAGTTTTGGACTGATAAAATAAATATTTGGCATAGTGTTGCAGTCGGAAAAATATACTTAAGGATTTTGAAACCTGTGTAAAAGGGGTTTTGTTGAGGGCAACAAAACTGGAAATCTCCAAAGAAATGGGTTTTATTCATAATTCTTTTACTGTGCAATGTTATGAGCTTAGACCACGTATATAATGTCTTTGTGCATCACTTCTCTAATCCGTAAACTAGGGCAGCTTTACAGAGTATTGCAGGCTATGATCAATTCTGGGTGCCATTCGTAGCCAGGTATTCGAGGGGGGCACGAAGTGGGGGGCTCTGGGGTGCTAAATATATCATCAGCAGAAGAGGAGCCACAGCGAAGGCTTTTTGGGGCGTTGATCTGTCTCGGTGGTTGGGATACATTAGGCAGTACCTTGTGCGCCGCAGGCACTTTGCTTCCAGCTGTGCAACATCTGATGGTGTTGGAGCTTTCCCTGGATGTCCCGGCTCCACTGGTGACCTGCACAATGTCTCGGTTCCCCCCGGCTATCTCTTAATTATTTGCATTTTTCAGATGGAAAGGATTATGAAAGTGCCAAGTATTGTTATTTTCTTGCAAGTTTGACTGAAATTCAAGTTCTTTTCCAGAAGACCTAATTCGTGCTTGTGAAATAAATAGTAGGTGTTTGCCTGCTTAATGTATAGCGTAGCGTTTCAAACTAATGTCATCGGCTTACCGTTTCTCAGCATCTGGATCCCTGCAGACATACTTCTTAAAGTAAAAGGCATAACGCTAAAGTTGCTTATTCTCCCTTAAATAAGCAAACACATTTTCTCTTATTGTAATGGCTACAAATAATTTTTCATGGTGTCCAATTGCCTGTGACTCTGGCAAACCTACAATGTATCAAAAACTACAGGCTATAAATATAGAGTAACTCCAGTTAAAAAGGCGTTTCTTCTTCTTTAATGCAATTTTTATTTGATTTTCTCAAAACCCTCTTCTTCCAAAGAACAATTTAAACCGTATCTGAACAATAGATTTATTGTTGTAGACTGAATGTGAAATTTGATAAAGATAGCTTTTCGATTTCCATTAAAAATAGATTATTTTTCAGAGGACCTAAGGAAATAAGTTCAATTTTTAACTTTGAATATCACATTTCGTTTCCCGGTCTATAATATATATTTTTTCAAAGTCCTAATTGGCATTAGACTTGGCATATTTCTCTGCAGATTTTTTTCTCAGTGTGAAACTACTAGGGGGTCATCATGCTGGTTAATGAAAGAAGGCTGACGTTCTTTGTAAGTCGTGAGCATTTAAATATTCTTCTATGCAGATTTTGCCTTTTCATGAACAAAAGTTTAAAGAGGCCTCTTAAAAAAAACCTTCCTTAGAAGTGTTGAAAAATGCAGGTTACGTTCATTCAAAATCTAGATACCCAGTGGTGGGAGGTGATGACACATTTCGAGTTTGCTACTGTATAATTAAGAGGGGATTCCATGCAGGAGATGTAAGCACAAAAATTGGGTACAGCTCTTCACAATACTGCTAGCTTTGCAGCTGAATTCTTCAGTACTTTTCTTAGAGTGTATAATCAGTTACGCTTGTGCTGATTTAATCAATTATTCTTGTGCACAAACAAACAAACACAAACAAAAACCGGCTAATTTCAGACTGTCTTTGAAACATCAGAACTAGAGATTTCGCTCACAACCAAAGAAATATTATTTTCAAGCCTCTAGAATGATTTTAAAAATGGCAAAGATATATTTGGGAAGGAACATACTTTTGGGTACCGGCAGCTGTGTATCCTTATGCAAAAGTGGATTTGGCTGAAAGACCAATTCATAAATATTGTATCTGAAGATTGCAGCAAGCTTTCATATTTGCAAGAGATAATGTAAAATGTGCAACATTTTTTTCTTCACCCTAAGACGTTTCAGCTTAAACAGCTTGGTCTCCAAAATCTAATGAATAATGGCCAACGAACAAAAGTCTCCATGGCTTCTTGAATCGTGGGGGCTGGAGACCATTCTGCCTGCGGAGGAGGAAAGGTCAACCTGCTGTGGTCACTCTGAAAACCCTCCTGCGTCTGCCAAGCTGTGAAGCGGCTTGGAGGCGGGAGATGTCAATGAATAACTTGACTCCTGCACTCCATGACTTCCCATCTCACTGTCTAGGAGCTTCCAAGCAAGCAACAGACTGTTCTTAGCCGCATGGCTTGGAGAAACCAAGTGGGAGATGGAGGAACCTCTCATTTCTCAGGCAGAAAAAAAAATCTTTTTTTTTTTTTCCTTTTTTCTAGACCTCCGCCGTCTTGATCTGCTGTTTGGGGAAGTGAGGGGTGTAGTGGGGGAGGTAAGACTTGTCTTTGATCTGATGGCTCCTTTCATTCTGGGCTGCTCTCCAGGAAAAAGTTTCCCCCCTTGGGGACACGGCATTTTTCATGGCAGAGGCTCTGTGAGAGAGAGAGTGCTGCGGAAGATCCTGAGCTCGCCTAACACGCGCTTGACATTTTAGCACAGATTCAGCAAAGCAGCTTTATCAGGTAAACACTTAGGCACATGCTTTTCGTTACACACTCGCTCAGAATTTCATCTGAGCTTCTCTCCTGAATATGGAAAGACTTAAGCACATATTTAAGGGCTGAGTAGGTCCCCGGTCTGACTCACATATAGCGCAGGGAGGATGGGTCGGATGGAAAGGGAGCAGTCACCGCGGTGGTGCGGCAGTGGAGAAGTGGGACATGGCATCCAAAAACCAGCTCACTACAGAGTGGCCTTGTTCTTCTGGGAGGCAGCTTTTGATCTGGATGTGGCCCCAAAAAGAGGAGCAGGCCTGCACTTTTTACTTTCATCGGCCCATTCGTTCTCCTGTTTCTCTTCATTTTGAATTACTCTGCGTAGGGCTTGGCTGATCTGAAGTAGGTTAATAATCAAAATTAGTTTGGTTGTTCTGCAACCTCATGTTTGGCAGTTTTAAGATTTCCCCATCCAGCACCCCAAAAAGAGGACGGCGTTCTTTTGCAGAATGCTTTGGGCGATCTGTGTGTAAAGGCGGTGCTGTATGCGAAGTCCTCTGAGGATTACTCAGACTGCATCAGCCATGGAAGGTTTCTGAAAATTACTAAGGATTTGTCAGCAGCAAACACATAACGCAACCTTTTGGCTCTTTCTACCTACTTTATTCATGAAAAATGTTGGTTCACAGTTTTGCCTGCAAAACTTAAATTGATTCAGGCACTGATGTAACCTTTTTTGCTTCTTTTGAGGATCTGAATTATGAATCTAGATTATTTTTTTTTTTGGAACACAGAGAAGGAAAGAGAAAGGCAGCACAGAGCGAGCTCAGAAGTGCTTCTGCAGGAAGGTCATTTTGGCAAGCCAGGTCTTGTCTGCTGTTAAAGGTCTTCGCTGACAATAATACATGTAAGGGAAGAGTAGTAACTTTCTCTAGCAGATATGTATTATATGCAGTTACTTTACTGGCAAAAGTAAACTGTTTCCCCAAACACGATGAGCTATCCCAGCAAAAAGAATGTGTCGGGGGAGTATAGCAGCGTTGGCACAAAGATGTTTCCAACATAGGGTTCACTGAAGGTTTTTCCACATTCCTCACTGACAATGCCACCCGAAATTTGAAATACAGACTACACCTAAATATAATATGGATAATGGGTTCTAAAACATCATCTGATGAATAGCCTCAATTGTTGCATTTCTTCTTGCACTTTAACCAGGAGCATGGCTACAGAGGAGGTCGCATGTTTTTCAGGGATTATAAGGTAGGAAGTGGCTCACTTCAGGTCAGCCTTTTTTTCTGCATTTTAATCTGGAGTTAATAACTTTTTGGATGTTTCTCCATAGTCTTGCTTCCCAGCTATTCTACAGGTTTCTTTTGGAGAAGGCTGTTTGATGTGAACCTCCTCTCAGCCTGCCAGAACGCGACACCTCTTGCAAGACAATTGTCTTGAAGAACAAAGCAATAACTGGGGAGTCCTGAGACATTTATGGCATGACCTCAGGCAGCACTGCCCCCATAGCATATTCTTCCATTTAAGACTGATTTTCCGTTGCTTTATCAAATCTTACCCATTTTTGCTAAAGCCATAGTTGCAAGACTGCTTTAATTCATGCAAATATCTGCTGCTGCTGGAAAGGATGATCCTGCCTTACTCCCAGTTCTGGACACTCATTTCTGTTATTTCCCTTGTCCTGGAGCAGTGGGCCAGAGCAGGAAGCTGATCTTGCTGAAATTTAACCTTTTCTGTATGTGGACGGGTTAATTTTCAGCTGTTGTGTTTTCCTAAGCTGGTTCACTGTGCAGCCACACAAGTGGTGGTGGTGGGGTCAAAGGAGGAAAGCGGGATTTCCTTTGGAGCTAGCGTGGGTTTAAACCACTTTACAGTGTCTGCTGAACATTTTCCGTGCAAGTGTCCTGGAGGAGAAGAGAAGTGGGGATGGGCTTTGTCCTGAGGGGAGCTGGTGAGTGAAGAAATGGAGGCAGGGCTGAGACTGTATGGGGGAAGTTGTACAGGGAGATAGTGAGCTGGGGAGAAAAATGGACCAGCAGGAGAGGGACCATGAAGGGTGGGTGGAGTGGAAAATGATGACCAGCAGAAGGAACACGGACAGTGGATGAGGAGCAAGAAGGACAAGGAAATTTGAGCTGCAATCGATGGCAGTGGGGAGAAAGGAGAGAGGAGTGATGGAGAAGGAGCTCCTAGTTCAAGCTTGGGTAAGGAGGGGGTGCTGTGGACAACTGGAAAAAGAGACTGTGGGAAAGGGAGCAAGCATGGAGCTGAGTCTGGGAGAGGAAGGTTAGGGCAGCAACGTGAGTGCAGCGCAGTGGGGAGAAAGAGGTTGGAGGAGAAGCCAAGGAGGTATTTGGGCTGAGCAAAGACTGAAAGTGGGGTTGGAAAGCAGGGGGTGATGCTCAGAGTTGCTTGGGAATAACCTGAGAATTGGAAAGCCAGAAATAAAGATGAGCACAGGCTCATCCTAAAGTGTGGGGCTGGAGTGAGGAGTCTGAGGTACAGAAGGAGCTTTCAGGCTGGAGGTCGGGGGGACAGGCAGGGGCTGATTGCTCATGTGGTCACCTGGGAGGGGAGCCCAGTGCTGGCAAACTTGGTGCTCCTCTGCTGCCTCAAAGCTCAGGGAGAGAGCATCTCATCCCTGCTTCTCACTGGTCCTCCTTGTCCCTTCCTACAGCAGGACCCTATGACCGCTCCAGCTGCCACAGCTTGTTAGCTGAAGGGACAGGGAGGCTGCTGATATTTTGGAAATGTCACAACAATGCCAAGTAATGAGGTTTTTCACTTTTTGAAAGACCTAGCAAAGTCGCACACTCACAGAAACGGCATTAAATGTAACCACTGTGGATGCAAAGTTGAGCACTCAAAAAATTAGAAAATAGTATAATTAAGTCTGCCTGTGTGATTTTAATTTATTCACTTCCTGCATATTCATTATGATTCAGTACTTAATGATTTAATGATCACACTATGATCAAATAATTTTTTTGTTTTGTTGTTGCCGGTCATTTTAAGTCAGGTTAATTCGCTGGCAGTTCCCAATCAGTTCACTGAGTCACCGCACAACTCCTGGCGTAAGCTGGGGGTTGGGGCAGGGGAAGGATGCGACCACTTTTGTGCCAGCAATGCAAGCTTAGCCTGGCCTAAACCAAGTCTGAAATGACAACGTTAATCTCCGTGTAGTACGGTAACGACTTCAATTTTATTAAACGTTGGCAAATCCAGGCGGATTTGTAAATGGGGATATCATTGTTGCAAAGAGCCCCACACACCCGCGAAGCAAGGACTAACTTTCCTCAAAAACATATCGTCTCCACTTCTTAATTCTTTTGGCTGAAATCAGGAATAATTATAATCCCAAGGCAGACACCAGACTGCAAACTTTCAACCCAGGTGGTTTGATGATGGAAATGTTCTGTGTAACCGAGAAAGGTTCTCGTAACTGGAAGAACCAGGCAAGGCTTCCTGGCAGGCACTGTCCCCACACCGCTCCCTGGAAAAGGCAAGAGGTGAGGAAGGTACCATGAGGCTAGCCCTGAATAAAATTCGTATTTCCTGCAGCCAAACACAGGAATCTGAAGACTTCAGACTTTCTCCTTGATCATTCTGTGAAGCTGTAGGTGCACTTAGTGAGCAAAGCTTTTCTTAGAGGAGCTCCTCCCTTTCCTCTTAAGATTGTTATTTCTTTAACTTTGGGTCAGAGGAAAAATGGAAAAACGAAGTTCATTTGTAGCTCTACTGGCTACAAGTGGTTAAGTACAAAACCAGGGCTGAGAAGTGGTATTTTACATACGACACAGCCAGATTGCGACGGGCAGCGTCAGATCACCCACCGCAGGTAGGGAGTGGACACGACCAGCGGCTGCCACCGCTAACAGCACTGCCCAGTTCAATTAGCTGAGCTGCTAACAGGCCCGAAAGATAATTTGGAAGAACAGGATGAGCACAACACAAAGATATTTCTGGGTCGTGGCCAGTTCCCTTACACGCTCCGTGCCGCAGCAGGCAGCCCGTGGTGGCTGAGCTTTCCTCACCAGGGCATTCCCAGTGCCGAGCTACCGGGTTCAGATCTACTTTGCACCAGGCAAGCCGTGACAAGCACATTTAGGATGAGATTCTGACACCTTTGAACTTCAGTGTGACCAAAATTTTGCCTTTATAAGCCAGAGGTTTGGGCCTGCGCTGGGGCTGTTAGATGCTGTTTCCTGATGCACCCTGTTCTGTTCACCACTTTCTGCTACTTTGACTCAACGAGCATCATTTTTTTGGCATCTTTATCTGTTTTTAAAAGGGGGACTTTGTGGTTGAGGAAGCTTGAGGTAGGCATTTTGTTTAATTGCAAATTATCACCCTGGAACCTTTTTTTCTAGTAAGTTATTCAGCTAATAAACTAGTTTAAAAGATTAAATTTGACATAGAGTTTGTAATTTCTATTTTGAAATGTACATAATTCAGAAATAATAAATATTGAGCCCACGATGCTACTTTCTTGTTTGTTTTCAGGTGTTTCTGCTGCTACGATATCTGTTTTGGTATGGTTAAACCAGTCTTTTGAGATTTTAAATTAAAGTTTCTAACTGGCTTAAATAGACTAATAAAGAATTTTTCTTACTAATGGCTAAAGTCATTTATATGACTGTCTTAGTGATATAATTTTCATTTTAAAGAACTATGCACTACTTTTAGACCTTACAAAATATCCATTGTTCATGTTCAGAATGATGTAAAGCTTCAACAGTTCTTTTTTATATGAATTATTTCAAGATTGTCCGTATGTAACCAAACTCTTGAGATCAAACAGACTTTGTAATTAGTTTTCTGATCTTCTAATTACATCTTTTAGAAGCAGATTGACAGGCATTAATGAAACTTTTTATGTATATTTATAATTTGTTCTCTACAAAACCTTGTGCAAAAGGAATTTTATTGTTTATTCATACGCTCTTTAAACTAAGAAAAATACAAACTGTAAGAATCTTGCTATAATGATGTTGCTTCTTGCTTGCTGAGCTGGAGTTGCATGTGCTGGTTTGTATTATATCTGTAATTCCACAAAGTATTAAAACTTACCCTTAAGTTTGAACTTATTTTTGTTGTTGAAGTGACTTGATTACTCTCATGCATCAATGTCTTCACGAGAGTAATAGGTCTTGTTTCTATCATATATTTTTATGCTCCAAGCCTATATGTATGCAAAATATCATCCTTTAGTTGTGAGCTGTTTAAGAATAAAGCTTTACACATTTCTCTTCTGCTGTGCAAGGCTGGAAAGCTCTGAAAAAAAGAATAAAGTAAACAGTAAGAATAAAAACCTTTGCGGTGTCCATACGTCACATCCTGTCAGATGGATGCATTAAACTTGTTGGACTACGGGCTTCAGTCAGCAGAAAAGAAAGCAAGTTGCTAAATAAAAGTTTGACCTGTATTTTCCATATAATTAAAATAGTCAGTAGTATAACTGGTGGCAGGCAGTGGACTTTCCTAAAAGAGCAGGCAGAAATTGAAAGCAAATACAAGTTACCTGTTAGATAGCTCTTCAGTAAAGAGAGTCATTCTTTCATTTATCCTGATATAAGGAGACCAAAAGCTCCCCTGTGGACTTTCGAGGGACCCAGCTAACATCTGAAGTCCATCTATTACAGCTACAGTAAATACATTGTTGTCATGGTAATGCAATGATCAAAGTCTGAGGGAAAAACTCCAGCATTTCTATGGTTCATAGTGTGAGATGAAAGGAAGGCTTGACAAGAAATAAAATAGAATTGGTAAGCATTTAGTTTAAGTTGATTTTGCAACCTTCCAGAAAGATGTTGCGAATTTTAATTCAAAGTGAAACAATTTCAATGTAGTTATGGGATTTTGTATAGTTATTCTGATATTGTTAGTACTCAGAATAATACTTCCATCATTGCCTGGGAAAGGTGGCGGTTTTCTTCCCCAAATCAGTTTCTAATTTTTCAGGACAATGTTGACACAATTGGGCCCCTTGCGAGGCCATGCGGGGAAGCAGCTGTGGGCAAGTGGCAGGATTCAGAGGCAGATCTACTGAGGGATGAAAGGTGAGGTTTCACAACAGGCTACAGCTTATTTAAGGCCACACTGTCACCGAGTGCACTTAAATGGTGGATGGCTGGTCCCATTTGTACCCCTCGTCTGGCAAAAGCCACCTTGCCAGCCCTTGTCCCCCGCTCCTAGCGGTGCACTTCTGCCAGTTGCCTTCTGCTATCCAACCTAATGAAGCTTCTGCAGAGGTCCCTTCAGCTCTCTACATCAGAAAATTAATGAAAAAAAGGAAAAGATGGCTATTTTTTTTTGCAAAATTACAGAATGGAACCAGCTTACATAAGGAGCAGGGGCCAGCAATAAGGAGGAGCAGAGCAGGAGGAGCAGGAGAGGAGAAAGACCTCCTCTGTTTGGTTGCCACGAGCCATTTGGCTGACCCACTGTTTGTGGCCTTGAGCACTCAAGATGCAGAACTGCTTGTTCACCAGGCAGGTGAAACACGTCCCTGGGGACGTGCAGAGTAGAAGGGTGTTTGAAACCCCACCTAACTCCGCTACTTTGGTGCCTTACTGAGGGCTGTGTTTAGGGTCATCTGTGAGGTAGGAATACAAAGCCCCAGTCCTTTCTGTATTTAGGCAACAAATCTTTCCCCCAGGGCTGTGAATCCTACCCCAAGGTGGCCTGCTTTTCCCGTTATAGTACCTGGGACACTTGGTTCAGGCTTCTGATTTCCACTCCAGAAAGAGCTGTCTGAACTTTGGACCTGGCTGCACAGAATACTGCCTGGCTCGGATCCCTTTTCAGAGGAATTGCCTCCTTTGCCAACATGCTCACGATGTGTTTCTAGCCCCAGTGTAATATTACTTGCTCCCAGTGAGTCTCTCATTATTCCAAAGCTGTGCCCTTCACTTCCGTGGTGTAGCTTAATGGGGTATACGCATGCATGCCCATAAATCTTGATGGATCAAGCTGTGCAAGCTTTAGTCCCAGTGAAATGGGATGACTCACCTGATGAAGTGCTCACTAGTCAAAGCAAAAGCTGCACAAAGAAAATCTTAAGTGTTAAAATAATCTTTTGTCAGCAGGGACAGATTCTGGCCCCTTTAATCACAGTGACTGCATCTTACAAGTAGTCCCAATGAATGAACTGAAACTACTTGCAGAGTAATAAAGTAGCTCTCCTGGGAGAAAGGGTACCAAATTCCACCTATCGGTCATCAACCTTGTGTTAAAGTCTCAATCCATTTAGTTGATGTCTCACGGTTAATGTTCCATGACAGCCCTTTAATACACAAGAACACAGCTTAATGTGAGACAGCCCTCCTGGCATGTTATAAATTTCATCAGTATTGAAGGGACCATTGAAATTACAATTACAAAAAACCAGATGTGAAATGTCACACGCCATGGTGATGATCAAATACTGACCTGGACACTGGAGCTGGCCCACAACCCATTGCCCAACAGCCTGAGATAAAGGCATAAATATGGAGGGAAAGGCAAACACAAGAAAAAATTAAAAGGAAAAAGTGCAAAACCAAACCAGAAAGTAACAAAGGAGAATTTAACTTCCAAAGTGTTTGATTGTCTGAACAGAATTGATGAGAACGTGGAAGCCACAAGGGTGGTCTCCGTGCAGGATTAAGACTGCTTTCATTGTATTTTTTAAACATAAGCAGTACAAAAATTAAGTGCATGTGAGCCATCATGCATAAGACCTGTATAAACACCATGACTACTAATCTGGAGCCCTCCTTGGGTTTTTAAGAAAATCCCTGCCAGAAAAGGACCGGTGACCTTAATATTATTTTATTCAATAGTTACTGTGTCAAAAAAAACCCCAAACTTTGCAGACCTAAATGATAAGAAAGTACTTGTCTTGAGGATATTACTGCCTCATGCAGTTTTCAACCTAAACAAAGTAAGTAGAAGAGTAGTTTTGTCTCAGTAAGGACTTTATGATATGCCCTAAAGGAATTAAAACTCCAGGAAAGGAAATGGAAAAATCTAGAAAATGAAGAAAAACAAGTACTACAATTTAATGGCATGTTTACAGCATATACCTATTTTAAAACATGTGTTCAACATCTTCCCTTACTATGTTTTTAGGATGTACAAGTAAGTACCAGATGATCTATATTACTAAATCACAATGCAAGGGTTGATAAATGTATCCACAAAACTTGCATTTTTCCTGGACTGCAGCCTGGATATGCAAAAAAAATAATTAAAAGAGAACAAGGAAATGTAATTATTAAATGCACTTTTTAACCTCCAAATAGACTGTAAATCAAGCATAGAGTTTTCCATCAGTCTTAAGGCAGCACTTAGCTGTATAGAATATCAAGCATCCGAAGGAAAGACCATCAGTTCTGAGATGTTCTCCTTTGTACACTCACTGTTCTCCTTTGTAATTTATCCTGTAAAGATACAGCAGCAGAATGTTAATTCGCTTTGGTTAGGTTTTTGAAACTCAAGACATCTGAAGCCAAAGGGACATGCTCACTCTGACAGCCTGATATTTTTCCAAGAATCACAGAATCACAGAATGGTCAGGGTTGGAAGGGACCTCTGGAGATCATCTAGTCCAACCCCCCCACCAGAGCAGGGTCACTTACAGCAGGTTGCACAGGACGGCGTCCAGGCAGGTTTTGAATGTCTCCAGTGTGGGAGACTCCCCCACCTCTCTGGGCAGCCTGTTCCAGTGCTCTGCCACCCTCAAAGTAAAGAAGATCCTCCTCATGTTAAGATGGAACTTCCTATGTTCAAGTTTGTGCCCGTTACCTCTTGTCCTGTCACTGGCCACCACTGAAAAAAGACTGTTCCCATTCCCCTGGCACCCTCCCTTTAAGTAATTGTAAGTGTTAATATGAACTTGTAAACTTCAGAGACTCCCCTTCCTCCTGAATCGCCATCTTGTACTTTTTCAGTTCTGCTTCTGAGCATTTAATACATTATTTTTCTCTGTTTCTGATAGGCCCATCCAAGCAGGGGGCAAGCTAAATGCCAGGCCTCATGCATGAAGGAACAATAAAACAAAGGGTCATCATATAAACAAAGTAAAGTTGGGGTTTTTTTTAAAAAAAAGACAAAGATTTCTTGCTTTTCTTTCAGATGATTGACCTTGTACATTTATGGAGGGGAAGAGAAGACTTGTTAGCCTAGGTGAAGAGGATGAGGCCTGAAAGAGGAAGGAAGCGGAGTTTGACTTGTTTAGGAAGGCGAGGAAGCGTGCACGTAAAAAGGCAGTAATAGGGTTTCCTGAGATCCTGGGGAACTAGAGAGAGGGAGGAGGGGGTTAGCCTGAGCCTGGCAGGCCTTGCTATCAGCTGGCACCTCTCAAGCATGAGGTATTTGATCGGTTTTGATAACTCTCTTAAAATTGGGTTACTCGTGCCCTAAGAGTTCCTGTTTCTATTGACTACAGCACCAGTTTTGGCAGTTACCTCTGCTGCCAGCATCCGTTCTGTGAAGATGCGTAGTTAGGCGAGATGAGCCACAACCCAGATGTATAAAAGTTAGATATTGTTACCTCTCACTTACTGGTTTGTTAATCTTTGCAGGATCCAGCCCTTGCGACCAGCCTGGTCTGGGTACTGAGATAGCAGCAACGTTTTTTTCTTGGGGAAAGAAGGATTGTTTGGTCCTGTTTAGTGTGTGGAGTTGGTTGTGTGCATTTTGTACGTGCCCATCTGGCTATCTTTTGAACCCACTGGCCTATTTGTTAATTTAGAGAAAAGGGTAAAGATCTCGGAACTACTGAGTTTCTGCAAGTTTTGTGACAATAGATACGTGTCCCTCCAGACAGCAGAGACCCTCTACAAGAGCTTTCTGATGGAAACCAGTAAGCCATCAGCTGGTATCAGTTTTACTGCTCCCAAAACTTCATTTATTGTCTGCAAGTGCTTCCTTTTGGACCAGGATTCAGTGGAGGATTAAGTGGGTCACATGTGCAGTGAGTTTTTCCACACCTGCAACATTGTTCTTAGCACAAGATCTAGGGAGTAAGGTGACATGGAGCTACTTGCTGCTAGTGCTTGCTTATGGCCACCCTTGTCGTGGGTCCTGTCATGCCCAGGAACACCATGAGTTTGTGCATTTGGTTTTAAAGAATCAACATTTTAAAAAGAAAAAGTCAGCAACCAGAAAAGAAAAGAAGTAGGAGCCGTTCAGAGATTGGGAAAGGTGGATGAGCTGAGGGTCAGATTTCTTGAATTCATGATGGTAGCAGTTTTGGCAGATGAAGTATTATAGTCATGGTTACTCTAGAGGTTTTTGTGCAGTGACTGTGCACTTCGTCCCCTCTGGCCACAAAAAAAGAAATCCTAAGTGGAGGGGGTTACTAATGGGAAATGCAGTATTATTTTAATAGGTCTAATAGATGATGTGAAAAAGTGAATACTCAGGGAAAGCCAAAATCACTGCAGCATTTAGACCTGCTCTTGGCTAATTGCTATTCTAGAGAGGTACCAAAAAAAAGCTAGAAACGTGGTGCTGTTGATTACATCAGCAGGATCCACTGATGTGGGGACTCGCACACAGCCAGTTGGCTTCTCTTTGAACTTTGTGAGGCCAGCCATGTCAGTGGCACGTGAGCTGGGTGCAACAGGAGAGAAAGGTGATCACCACGGACAGTGAGGAGATAAAGAACCTGCCCGCTGAGCATCAAGCTTGCTGCTCAGAGACCCACCGATAAATATCACAGGTTTTATCTGGAAGGTCCAAGGTCTTCCCTGTCACGGATTTGTAATTTTTCTCCTCGTCCACTGTTTAACATTTTGGTTGCCCTCAGAGCATGTGGGAACTGGCTACTCTGCTTGCCCCAGATGAGTCACTCCTCCAGATAAGGAAGACTGACTTCAAAACTCAAGTTACTCTGCATCGAGTGTAAAACGTTGAGACAGAAAAAAGCAGGCTGCAAATGAGGAAACGCTCCTGCCAAATTCCAGTCCCTGTCACATAAAGCCATGCTATTTCATGTGTGAGGTGACGTGCTGTTTTGAACTGACTTCAGCTGATCGTAAAACAAAAATGATGTTGTAATTGTCACATAAAGGCTCCTGACATAGCAGGGGAGAAGACTTCAATCTGTCGCAACCTGCTCTCTTTGAGGAAGAAAAGGTGACTGAGAAAGTGTTATTTGGCACAGAACAGCGAATCAGAAGGAGAAATATAGTCCTCTCTCATTTTTTGGAAGCGCTTACACTTGCTAATATGCCATTCGGTGCTCTTAAAAACTCAACTCTTCGTTCCTACCTGGCAGCAAACTGAGAATGTACTTTCCTAGAAACGTGCCAGAAAAATACAGCTTCTTCAGAACCAAAATTTTCAGTCAAATGTGCAATACAGTGGTTAAAACAGTGAATGTTTCACTGACCTGCGGGCAGGCTGCTCTGCGTATGGGACATCCCAGACGGGGAATTCCTGCACAGCCCTGAAGCAGAAAGATTGCCTTTGTGTTTTCCCATCTTTACACTTCTAAAAGTACCCAACCCACTGCCAGGAAGCTAGTTAATGTGGCAGACGGCGCTCAAGCAAGATATAAAGGTGGCTATTGAGGCCCTCAGACTTCAGTTATAACACCTACTTTATCTTTAGGGAGGCTGGGGAGGAGCAGGGAATGTCGGTGTAGGACTGACAGCGAACCTCTATAGGAGCCTCCTAAAGCAGAGCAGTACTGCTTTACACCAGTGCAGTCTGGCAGCCACCTCACCATGAAGGATATGAGCCGGGGCTTTTTCAAAAGATTTCTCCAATGAGTCAAAAACTGAGTGACATTTATTTGATATTTTTGTAGGGAAGGAAGAGAAAGGGGCTGTATAAAAAAGTTGAAAATCTCTTCTATATTCTAAGCATAGCCATAACCAGGCAACAGTTTATCATCCTGGATCAGAAAAACTTGCAGGACTTAGTACTAAATTTAGCTCTTTGGTCTCTGCTCTTCCTAATCCTGACCACAGACGTACCCATTGCTATATGGCCCCCACCCAGCTGAGACTGTAATACCCTCACCATGCACATCTTATAGCACAGATCAGTGAACACAACCCTCTGGACCCAAATGCTAAGGATAAGATGGGCCCAAGTCAATAAGGCATACCATGCTCTGAGCTACTCTTAGTTCTTCGCTCCACATAGACCAAGTTGTTCTGCTTGGCCTTGGGGTAGAGAAAATTAAAACTAGGATTAACATTCAGGTTATTGCTAGCAATCACGGGGGCAGGAGAATTCAGTTTATTGCTACAAGAGATCACTGGGATATACTTTAATACTAGATGATGAGAAGAGAACCTAGGTTTATTGCCGGTTGAAGCCCAGCTCTTGGAGTTGTAGGGGCAGAGGCTGACATCCAGCTGTGGAGGAAAGGAGGAGGTATTGGGCAACTTTTACACAGTGTTTGTGATAAGAGATACGGTTTAATTTTAGATGTGGAAATACTGAATGTGGAGAAATATTCCTGGATTGCACAAGGCCAGAAGGCTGGTATGAAGGGAGAGCTGACAGGACCAAATGCTCTAAGCTGAATTTTGGCCCCATGAGGGCTTCTGCAGGACAGGTAAGGAAGTCTGAGGGTACACATGGAGTGGGGCTGAGTGGTAAGAATTACAGGGATGGGCAGTTCAGTTTGCTGCTGGATCCTACAGCATCTGTAGGGGGAGAGGCAGACAAGGCAAGAATCAAAGAGTTTACATTTGCTTTTTTGACTGTTAGGAGTCTTCAGGTCATAATTAAAGGCAGAATTAGGCTTAGGATGGTGGTTACAGTTAAAATCAGGCAGGATTGATGAGGTGCTCAGTCTGCTGGTACAGCCAGCAGGGCCTGTTGGGCTGCAGTGAGGACTAGGGACCTCTGCTGAGAAGCAGCTGTTTTACTAAGTTTTACTGGCTTCATTTTAGTTGGGGCTAGGGAAAGGAAGATCTCAAGAGTTTAATTAATTTTTTGATTGCGTAAGGCCCACGGTGGTAGCATGGTAGCAGGTTCCCCCAAGGTGCTTAGAGAAGATTAGTTTTTGTTTGAGGTTTAGGGGGGACTGCAGAAACTGAAGCAACCCAGATTTACAGCCACAATTAATCCACAGTCATTGACTCATTCTTCCCCAGGCCTTGTCCCAGACCTACAGATCCAGTCAGATATGAGATTCCTATCTCAGCTGTATCTCTAAACCTAACTTGCACACCAAAAGAAGTTCACATGCCTTTCCTCACAGTACAAATAACTACCTGCTCTTCAGCCCCGACACCAGCTGCCATCATCCAGCCCTGCTGAACTTGCAGTTAACTGATGAACCATTTAACACTCCTGAAGCCACTGCTGCCCACTACCCCATCCTTTAACCCTACCTCTAACGCTAACCCTCATCCTTGCTATACTGTAGCAGCCTGTATCTACTCCAGAGTTATTCACAAGCCATTTGCTCTGCTGGCATTTGTGCCCAGTTGAGTTCAGTGGGTCTACAAGGCTTTCCAACATTGCTTATAGTCATTCCCACTGCAACGTGGACACTTGTGCAGGACCCAAGACAAGAAAGGGTTAGTCCCAGCACCTGGGGTGTTCCAGCCAGAACTGCTGTTTTGTGGGATTGAGACAATGGCAGAAGACAGGCAAGAACCCTAAAAATCTTTGCTAATGAGCATGTGTCATATACAAATATAACAAAAAACAGAAAGCTGTAAGCTGCTTGACTCCTCACATCAGTGATTGATGCTCCTGCTTGCTCATTCACTCAGAGAGAACAAGTCACTGACCAGACACTGTTCTCTTCAGCAGCAGAGACACAGTCTCAAGAAATGCTTCCTCTTTCTGCTTTCTTAATGTGGGCCTACTGCCTTTAGTAATATTATTCCTAAGCTGCCTGCATGCAAATCCTCGTTAGCTTCAACACACACATGGCCGGTGCATGGTATGCCTTGACAGAACGTGTATATTTCGCGAGACCATGAAGCCGTACTTGTTTTCAGGTCACTTTGTCCTGGTTTTGTATCAAAGCTTTTCATATCAACAGCAGTTTCATTTCAGTAAGCTAATAATAGCCCTTGAAAAATCCTGTGTATCAGCAAAAAGATTCCCCACAGCTGAAAATTGAATTTAAGAGTTTATGCTGCACAAGGGTGAGTGATGAGGAAGCCTACGTGTTGGCCCAGGCTAAGGCACAGCCTTGCGTTTGCGCAGGGAGGCCTGCGGCAAGGTTTTGCCATTGTCTGTGACTGGAATATCAGTTCAGTCTTGTGAGAGCCAGTAATTAACTCAGGTCTTTGGGTCCAAACTCTAGTTCTACCCCAAGCCATTAAACCACAGATTAGCGTAACCCAAAGCACATTATTCCCATCCAGCCCTACAGCTGGTCATGTTTTACCGCTCTTCTGAGCTTTAGAAGCTTTGTTCTTCCCAGCAATAGCACTTGCTTATCATCCCAATCAGTCCTTAGCCCCAACGTCATCTCCAGCCATACCATTAATATAGACTTGAACAACTCAAGTCTCCAGAATGAATAAACATCAACCTAGACCAAATCACAGCCCTGTGGTCTGGAGGAGCCAGCCAGAACTCTCCAGCTCCAGCTTTTCCGAAGCCAGACACCAGCCAATGCTGTTCCTAAACTTGTATTAGTGGCCGTGCTGGACAGCCTGTGCTGTCTTTGAGCTGTGAACCCCTAACACAGAACGATGCCCCGGAAGGCAGCGCAGCAGCAGCCATGAGCTTTGTTTATGGTATCAAACTTGTCCTTTGAAAATGGCAGTAGAGCATGGGCAAGGTGCATTTTAGTTTGCCCGTTAACTATAGCCCAAGAACAGGCCCTGAACATTGTCGTGCGTTATTTTCTAGTTTTCCTGATGTGGAAGTGCAGCAGTAACTGCGCATATGATTCAAGAAATTTTTGTGGAGAAAGATTTTTTTTTCTCAATGCTTCCTTGTAAAATGGGCACCTCAGAAAACAGACGTATATGTCATGCTATTGTTGGAATTTTGGCACTGCTTTTGAGAAAGTGGGAGTGCAGCTAGTTTAGTCAAGGTCATTAGAGCAGTTCCATTAGGATGATGCACATTTTCCTGAGCGAATAATTGTAGTACTATTTATCTCCCAGCTATGTTTTCACAATAGAGCTGAATCAATGTATCTGATTCCAGTTCACATACATTCATTTTACTTACCAGTGGAAACTGATATTACCAGTCTTTGATAAGCACTTAAATTAATTCCTTCCAGATGTTTCATTTAATGCCTTTCAGCCTGATGGACTTAAATTAGCAGGACTAACTACTTAAGAGTACCAAAAAAGAAAGTAAAACATTTTTAGGATGAGATATTTGAGACAGGTTTACGCATTAGCATATTAAATCCGTACAATACAGGTGTTAAAAAGGGCTTCAGTTACTCCCTAATTAGAAGCAAACCTTTGGTAAGAGCAGAGTGTGTGTATCTCAAGACACGGGCTCCCCTGTGCATGGGAGAACAGCATCGCTATGCAGCTGCACGCCGTGCTGCCACTATGTATTTGAAATAACACTGTGACATCAGGTTTTTTAGAGAAAGGGATGCATTCTCAATGTAAGCAGAAATGTAAAGGTATTATTTTCCTCTGTTTAAGAGCAGCATTCAGAGCTGCCTTGCTGCTCCCACTAGGCAGGACCATTTCCCTGCTTGAAACCTGGGATTGAGCACCCACAGATACAGTACTAGCAGGTCTCCAGTGATGCCAGGGAGGTCAGGTGTGAAGCAGCACCACTCTACGGCTTTATCACGGCTCTCTTACTCGAAATTACGGGTCTGGTTGGCACCTTGGCATCTCCTACAACTTTGGGGCAGAAGGCCCACAAAAACTTTCTAACTGAAAGGCAAGGGCCATCTCTTAGAGGACCACCTTGCTGGTCTCCCAGAACTGGAAACCTGTGTGGTCAGTTCACATCGTGCCCACATCACCTCCTGGATCAGAGTCTCACAGTGATGATTACCCAATGTGGAGAAAGAAGCAACAGGCCATTTAGGAGTTTTTATTCTGGGAAACACCTACACCAGCGGACACTGCCTGCAAGTAGCTTATCAGTTATGTGCAAATGAGACACTCCTAATATGAAACTCTGGAATATTTATGTATCTTCCCAGTAGCTACTTTTTACTGAAAAAGACAGAAAATCAAAATTATTCCAGTAAAAAGAAGATGTATTCTGGTTTTCCATAAAACCAGTGTGCCAAGATGTCTTTGAAAGATACACAAAGTGTCTCTGTTGCTGTTGTTTTTTAATCAAAATATACCATTTTTTCAGGTAGAAAACGCTATCACCTGTTCGGCAGTCCTCTCCTTAACTCATATTTCATAAATACCGTTTCCCACTAACCTTTGCTAAAATGTGCAAGGCATAGAGATGTGAGGATCTGGAAACAGCTACTGAAACCTTCAATAAAAAAATTAATCTCTACTTTCCATTCCTTCCTCCTCTTTCTTTTTTTTTTCAATGCAAAATAGGAAATACAAAGTTGAAAAACTTGGGAAAAGCTTGAATTGAATCTATTTGAGAAATACCTTCTGTCAGAACGAGCAGAAAAATGTGCAATGTTTAAAATAAATGCTGAAATTTCACCCTTCAAAATATTTTCCATACAATAAATTCTTTCCAGTTAGGTTACTATGCAGTCACTATGCTGTGTTAGCTGTATCATGCGTATGGATATTTCTACTCCAAACATTTCTTCTAGGAATGTGCAATTGTGCTGTATGGCTTTGTGCATTATGGCCTTAAGTCTGCTTACATCATATTTCTGAATCTTATGGAACCCTCTTGTCAATGGGTCAGTAATGGTGGTACTCTCTACTTCCATCTTTCTAGTTATTTACTCAGGCATTGTACTGCTTGAGAGATAGGTCAACTAGCAAGAAATGTCAAGAAGTACTTCATGTGCATTACAGCTCTGTCTTTAATATTGGGCATTTTTGATGGCGTTTTTCCGAGATATATCTGGCAGAAGTCTATATGCGCCAACAAAATCAGGCATAATAGAGTTTTTATTCATAAAGAAGTAAATAAAAGCTAGTTCTAAAGTGAAAGCTGCAGATATTTCGTTTTTCCCTTAAAGGGGAGAAAAGCCCAGAAAAATCTGTTACATTTTATATGTACAGGCATTTCCAGAAAATTTAAATCTCTGGTTAGGCCACACTTTTTTAACAGAAGTCAGATAGTGAAATGTCCTTGACTGAGGACCACAGGTGTAAAGTAAGTGTGGAATTAGGGAGGAAAGTTTGTGAACGTAGTGTTGCTTCTGTCTTTCACTTGTTCACTCTTCCTTGTGCCGAGAACAAAAAANAAAAAAAAAAAAAAAAAAAAAAAAAGAGGGTAGAGAAGGTCAGAGGGAGGAGACGGAGAAAGTGAGTCTCAGGGTTTCTTCAGTTTTCACTGCTGCTCCAATTTTCACTGCTTTGCAATCCAAAGAGCGCATACTAAAGCAAAAAGCCAAACCACCAGTCACCCACGGTCATTTCTCAGCCCTGAAAGTTTCTGTCATAGGTGCGTGCCGTCGCTGTCGTGATCTAACTGTCCCCTTTCGGTAATGCCAAAGCGAAAGTTTCCAAATCAGAGCAAAGGCCAACCTGGTCATGTGAAGAGCTGGAAGGCTGCACGTGATGGGGTAGGAGCGCTCATTTGGACTGGGCAGTGGCGGCAGCCATGGGGGTAGAGCAGAGGGAAATAAAGCACTTCTGGAAACATTTTGGCTTGGGAGCTTTTTGCCCAATTGTTCAAGATAACATACCTTAAAAAAAAAAAAAAAGACATTTGCATTTGTGTGATTTGAATTAGATCTTAATGCAATAGTGTTCTCCTAAGCGTGTATTTCTGCTGTCCCACAGAAACAGAATGTAAGTTTAGAGCTCTTTGTCATGTTGCCTCTTTTCTGACTTGTCTGTTGAGAGTCATTCTCCCAAATCTTCTGAAGAATGACGAATGCATGTTAGCATTGCAGGCTAAAGGCAATTTAAGGGTAAAGGGAAAAGAATTGCTCTTGTGGCATCTTTGTCCTACAGGAACCCTAAATTAAAAAAAAAGTATAAAACTCCAGGGGGAAGTGGTAAAATGTCAGAGCACTTAGTTTCCTTGTCCTTCTTGAGCTTTTTGCTCTTCCGCTCTTTCTCTTAAGGAACAAGTCATCTCTCAGATTTGTTTCTTTCTGAGAAGAGTCACGTCTGTGTTTGTAGCTAAGGAGCATCCAGCTTGGCTTAGTCAGAGGTTCTTGGAATAATTCAGATGTTGATTGGTCTCTGGCACATAGGACAGATATTTCAAACAGGTTTTGATTTACACCAGAGGCTGCCAGCCAGAAGGAGCCCAGGCCACGCTGCTTCTGCCCTGCCTTCGCTCTCTGCTCATGTCCTGAGTAGCTGGCATGGCAGCTGTAGGCTGCTCCAAAATCCAAGGGCTTCCCTTCTCGCTCTGCTGTGGCACAGCCTTGTGCTGGCAAGTAGGTCCAACACCTTCATAAGATCCCAGAGGAATCCGTTTCCACCTCCCCATCCCTGAATCACAAACCTCAGAAAGCAGGACAGGCGGAGGGGGCTCACTCACTCCCTGGGCTGTCTTACTGTTTTCTTTAAAACTGCATTCGTCCAAAATGGGACAAAATACCTTATTATTTCCCAGCTCTCCTGAGGTTGCATGTTCCAGTGATGACATGTGCCACCCACCTGGCAGGAGAGAAGATATGGGCAAGGGAGGCAGTGCTCAGATTAGTTATTGCAGCGACCAAGGTGCTAAAGTTGCTTGTGCATGCTTAAGTAATGACAATGCTGAGGATAGTGGAGAAGAGTCCCCCAGGAACAGAACATGAACATTAATTATAGGGGGGAAAATATATTATTAACATCAGACCGCACACTACAGGAGATCCCAGTGTGACTATTAAAGGAAATTAATTACCACCTCTCTTTACCTTTCAGATCAACTCTTCTTTATAATGAGAATAATTCCTTCATTGTTACCACTAGTATTATCAGCTGTGAGAGAATAATTTTTCCTGGTGTTTCATTCACTGCTGTTGTGCATCTGTATGTTTTGAAAATACATACTTCTAATGGATGCGTTGCCTCCCCTTCAAGGGGAAGTCCCACAGACTGGGCTCAGGCTCTATAAAACAGAGTGGTATGCTAAAATACTCGTTCCTCTGCATTGATAAGTGTGAAATAGCATCAAAATCATTCAGTGTGGCAAAACCAGGACCAGACTTTAGGAGGTAGCACGTCAGCACAGTGCAGGAGACCTATCTTTCCCGTAACTGCTTCTCTCGTCCCATCAGCCACACGTGGCCGTCATTTCGGGTTTGTAAACTCTGGGGTCGAGGATCTGTAGAAATAACGAACCTTTCAGAAATTCTTAGACATTGATCCCTTTGAGGCCAAGTAAAAAAATAAATGTAAAGATTCTCAGTCTAAATTATTTTGCATGTACCCCACCCCCCTAAAATAGAGCAGTTAAAAGCAAGGAGATACTCTTACTTTTTTAGATTACTCCTGCTTCACAACCCCCTTTTCCAGATCCCAGTGTATTTTCCAAATACGTCTTGCGTAAACTCACATGAGAGATTTTTGCTGGTAAAGTCAGAATTGAGGTCAAAACTGGACTAAAAGAAAGCTCATTACAACTTTAACATCCGTAATCCACCCTGAGGAGAGAGATGAATGCGGCGAGCGGGCTATGGATGCATTGTTTCCATTGTGCTCTTGATTAACTTATAATTCACAAGTGAGGGAGTGTGAAGGAAACTACTGACTGATGGAAGGTCACCAATTCCAAGAGGAAATAAATGATATATAGGCATCCCATTCATCACTTTATTTGTGTAACAGCATTTTGGATTCTGTCTCTCTAGGGTAAAGCCCATTTAAAATCTTTTAATATTTTTGCAAAGACAGGCTGGAGAGCTTGCGTAATCTTGGTAACAAAAGAAGCGTATATAAAATCCACATCATCCCAGGGCAGCCAGTGACTTTTTCCTTGAAGAGAGGACTAATTCCCCAAATTCTTCATGATTGTCCTTGGATAGAGGCCAGTAATTATGATTCTTTTAACCCCACATGAAGACCTGCTGTCACCCTATTATTTCTAGTACAATAAGAGTCCTAAGTTTTGCTGTAAAGTTCACCTTTGCATTACGAGGAGCGTTGGCTTCTCAGAAAATCCTGATTACAGCCACAGCTCAAATTAGTATCAGGTTCCCAAATTCTGGTATCAAAGAATATATAAAGGTGTGCGTGATCCCCTTTCCTTCATCCACCCTCAGTTTTGACAGGAATAAATTTATTAATGAACAAAAGTTATGCCGCAAAGAAACTGCATCAATTTCTCCCTTCCTTTGTAGAAAAGCAGATACCCCTCCAACACGTATCAAGCTGCTGAACCAATGTCTCGCTCTGTCGCATTGAATTGGAAGCAGTGTAACAGTAGCTAGTCTAAGCCAGGAAGAAGTAGCAAGAAATCAACATACTCCACTCGTAAAAGCTGGAGACAGTTTGACTGAGGTAAGAATCAAAACCAGAAAGGGGTCAGTAATATAGACACCATGGCCAGACAGAGGACAGCCCTGTGCTTATACCCCTGTATTTACTTCTCCTGTTAAAGTAATACCATGGCAATAGGGCATCCAGACATGAATGAAATGCTCTCACACTTTATTTTCTTCTACAGTTTATTGCAGAAATAATAAACACTGTGCTGCACAGAGTCAAATAGACGCATGTGATCTTCTGCATTTTTGGTGGCTAAAACGATTGCTCTGGAGCAGGTCAGTGCACATTCTCACTTTCAGTTACTTTGGACAAATGCAAACTAAGTGTGCCATGAAAAATTTCAGCACATAACATGGCATCCAAAAGATGATGTATGTCTCTACTGTGATATTTTTATCATGCCTCAGAGAAAACCCATTTTAATGTACATCTGCAAAAAGAACCACAGGTCTTAGGGTAAAAAAGACACGAAGCAACCAGTGTGGGCCAGCATTTTCTGTCACATAAACTGGTAGGATTGCAAAAATGCATGAGATGGGACATTGGCCACATCTTTCTGAATTTTTAATTTTTTTTTCAGTGGATTGAATTAAGTATTAATGCTGGATTTTGTACTAATGTCTGTCTGGAAGGCACTGAATTGCTAGATAGAGAAACAAGGGAAAGCTAGTCATGCCTACAGGATCTTGATGCATAGAGGAATCAAGACACAATATTAAAATAAATTCTTAAACTCTGCAGAGAGTTTCTTTCTTCAGCCTACTATGCAACAAATATGATGTAGTATGACAAAAAAAAAATCTTCAGCCAAATTCTGACTCTCACAGCTACAGCACACAGCGTGGCTGGAGCTGGGCAGACTCCTCATCCCAACCATGACTCCACATTAGCAGGAAACCTCTTTACAAAAGGGAAGCAGCTGCCACGCTCATTTGTTCCAGCTCCACTTTAGCAGCTCAGTGTATAGTGCTAGGTTGGATTTCCAGGTCAGTTTTACAGAGCTTTAACTCCACTCATTTCAAAGGACTTACTGTCGTTCCTCACTGATGTGCCTGAGAACAGAGACTGGCCTCATTTCTCTGTCCTAGCTGAAGTCCTGGATGGAGGATCGGAGAATCACAGAATCACAGCATGGCAGGGGTTGGAAGGGACCTTTGGAGATGATCTAGTCCAAACCCCACTGCCAAAGCAGGTTCACCTAGAGCAGGCAGGACAGGAATGCATCCAGGTGGGTTTTGAGTATCTCCAGAGAAGGGGACTCCACAGCCTCTCTGGGCAGTCTGTTCCACTGCTCTGTCACCCTCAAAGTAAAGAAGTTTTTCCTCATGTTCAGATGGAATTCCCTGTGTTGCAGTTTGTGCCCATTGCCCCGTGTCCTGTCACCGGGCAGCGCTGACAAGAGTCTGGCCCCATCCTCTTGACACCCGCCCTTTAGATATTGATAAGCTCTGAAGCTGCCCCCACGGGATGCTGCCTAAGCAGGATGCCGGTAGGCAAATGGTATTTCCCCCAGTACCACACCTGGATGGGGCGATGCTGTGGGAGGAGGCAGTTCTCACCAGGGACGTGAGCAGTAGGGAGGGCAGGTTGAATAGCTTCATGCACTCCAGAGAGGGACAAAATCCAGACTGAGCCCAAGATAATTGGTTTGATAGTTTAAGAATAGGGAAACAGCAGATGTCTTTGAATGCATGATGAGAGCAACAGGTCAGAGGCTTGGCTCGTGGTGATAAGGTTTTGAGAGAGAAGGAGAAGAAGCCTGTCTTCTGAAACTTGGCACAAAGCTTCAGTCTTTTTTTGAACATCTCTTTGGGATGACAACCTATGATCCTTTTTTTTTTTCTTCTTTTTCCTTCCTATGGTTTCCACATAAGAGCGACTGCTTCGGTCTGCAGTTTAGTTCCTCAGGAGTAGACTAGAGAAGGAAAAGTGTCTGCATCTGTGAAAAGGATAAAACAGGGGAAAGGGTCAGAGAGCCTCTGTTTCCCAGGGAGCCTTCTTAATGTACCTCACCATTGACTCAAAGACAGATTGCAATCCGTGGCGTAATCAGTGTAATTCCTAGCAGCACCTGGATTTTCTTTCAAGGTTTCTCATCCAAGCTTCGCCCAGCCTGTTATTGCTTATCTGTACGATTGAAAATCATCCTAGCAGCCAGGGAATTGGAATGGAACACAAAATAGCTGAAAGCTAGCTATGAATTTAGGAGCTGTGCTAGCCGTTCAGAGATTTATTATCTTTTTTTTTTTTTTATTCTGGGTAATAGACGAGTTAGAACCTTTCGATATTTCAAAAAGAAAGCAGCAGAAAATACCCCTGAGGACAGGCTGCATAAGCTCTGATCCTGTATCTGAAGTCCAGTACCAATGTTTTTTCTCATGAAAAAGTAATTCATTCAGCTAAAAGAGAGTGAGGTTGACTGAAAATTAAAATCAATGCTTTAATTCAATACACATACAATTACTAGCTGTCAAATGGCATGTAATGCACTTTTACTGAAAAAAAACAACGGCACAAAAGACCAGAAAGGAGGCTTTGACAAATGTTAGGATACTCATAATGAATTTTTTTCGGTGTTTTTGAAAGCAAGACTGCAAAGTTAAGCACTGCAGATGATACGACATTATGCAGATGGCGTAAAAGGACCGATGGTGTTTTTCAGAACACATATCACTGCTCCCTGTAATGCTCTGTTGTCACAAATATATGGTGATTAGCTATTTATCAGCGTGAAAGCACATCATAAAACATTCCACATGTCATTGAGTTTCTAATAATCTGTGTCACTGTGAAGATTAATACATTAAGTCAGACCACATAACTTCATGAAATACCTTCCTTTGCCAAGATTTGTGTTGGGTTTGGCAAATGGAGGATGAAACACTGATCAAATGGGAACATCTACTTTTGTTGACTGGTTTATGAAATAACACACTTGTTTTTTTTCACTCTGGGGTAATGCTGTTTGGAGGTGGTAATAACGATGCCCCCGGTAGCATCATCATCCGAAATACCTCACCTGCCTGCTCTACTACTACAGTCCTCCTTAGACTCTGCTTTGGGACATGACTTACACGTATTGGACCTCTGCAGATCTTTTTGCCATGTGAAGGCACACTAAAGACCAGCACTGCATATTAAGGTCAATATTTTCAATTTTGAATGTCGAGAGGTCAGCACTTAAATCCATATTTACTCATCTGGCTAACGACCCTTCCAAGCACCCACATGTCCTTCAATTCCAGTGATTTATCACTACCTCTGTTTCCACCAATACTTCCCCAGAGCTCCACTGTGTCTAGGGATATACTGGAAAACATGTTTTATCTAAAAGATAACCAGTGTAATTACTGTTTCTGAAAAATAAAACCCAAAGAAACAAACCAACCTTAACATTGCAAAAGGGCAATTGTTTCAAATGACAGAAGACCTCTGAAAATCCATCCACCTATTCAGGCGGCAAAATGTACGGCCATCACTAGCTTAAAAAACCCATGTTTGAAAATGTTACCCTGAGCCCACTCAGAAATACATGATTTGAGATGAGGTTAATGATGAATCCGAGGGAAATACAACCCGCTCAGGTTAGAGTGTGACTGATGACACCCATCCCCAGTTCAGGGGGGAAGGTGGGAGTTCATTTAGATTGATTTATTAATGTTTTTCCCAGAGTCAGTAAAATACTTGGTAATTAATGGCACAGAAATATGAGTTCAGCTGAAATCCTCCATAAATTAAAAGTATTTAATTTAATAGTAATTTAGAGGATTTTGCAAAGTGCCAGAGCAAGATAACTGCATTTGCAGAGGAAGCAAGATTGAGAGAACTGTCTCCTGGACTGATGCAAGTAATGTATCTTTATAGCCACACGGGTCGGAATTCAGTAGCAGTATTACTATCCTTCACATCAATATTTTCATGAAGAGAGAGAGAAAATATATCAGGAAAAACATTCTCTCGCATTTCTCTCCTCGCTCTTTAGCCAACTAAAAATTTACTGCGTGCTTCACAGTATAGTTTAAGACTCCTCATTATTTCTCAGGATAATGTCAGTTTCTAAATAGCCTAGAACTAGACAGTGGACCAACAGAAGCGCAGCTGCAACGGCGTTGCGGTTCATTCCAGTAAAATATTTTCTAGTGATAAAGAGATAAGAGCAAATCCAAGGAATGACAGCCTTTAATGGCTTTCTGCTCCAGCTTCCCTTGACCGATGCCAGCTTAAACCCTTTTGGCCACCCAAGCAGTGGCAGCCAAACTCCAGTTCCTCACGGCCAATGCGTACATCAGGCTTTGGCTGGTGTAGCAGTGCTCGCCTGTTCCCAGATATCCAGCTCCAACACACAAAACGTGTTATTTAAGGCAGTGCAGAGCCTCTGACCCGGGCACTGGATCCAGTACAACGAAGGGGAGCGGGGATGGTGTGTGCATGTGCGGGAGGAAGGCAGCGCAGTGCCATGGCCCCCCCGGGGTGATTTCTCTCAAAGGGAGATGGTGCTGGCCCAGGGTGACACAGGCAAAAGAGGGAGCAGGGCAGGGAGAAGCTGTCGCTGCCGGAGGGACAGAAATCCAATAGCTAGGTTCCCAAAATGCACATCTTCACCCTTTCTGTTTCCAGGGGTTGGACCAAGGTACTTGTTTTTCTAGAAAACAGGTCAGTTAGACATTAATGCAGTAACGTCAAAAATGGGTGGGTGGTATAGACAGACCCCAACGTGCACTGCAAAAGTGCATATTAAAATTTCTGTGCAATTTTCTTAGGAATTTTTGGAATATGGAGCATTTCACTGAGCAAAGGTAGGTTTTACTTTTTCCCGCCCCATGTCCTTGAGTGAGGTGGTTAGAAACGGCAAGGTGAGAATTTTCAAAGGAGGGAGCTGAAGGGCTGAGACTGAGATTTGGATGAGGATCGCTTTCTTTTTCTCATGCCCATTTGAAAAAGCCTCGTTCTGCTTTGGGGGGTTTGAGAGACTCCCTGCCGCAGATTTTAGAAGGACTGGAACGTGTTCAATCATGGTCAGACACGATAAAGTGTACTTAATTCTCTGCACTTTAGGTAGTTTACATTGGCACAGGCTGAAAGGTTTAGAGTTCTGAAGTTTACACATTCACAGAGTCTTGGTGTTCAGATTTAACATCGTGTACTTTTTTTCACTTGAAGTAGGAAACAATAGGAACCAGTAGAAAAGTTTTCTCAGGAGCTTGCCTTTTGAAGTATCTAAAGGAAGGAGGATGAGGAGGAAAAAAACACCCACAGGGAACCAAATATTTTTCTGTTTTAAAAGAAAAAATCCCCAGACCCAAATACCTCCAAAATAGTGTGGCAGTAGGATGAAGTATAAGTCGTTTAAAGTGAAGTGCTGTGATATCAAATTTTATGCTACCTTTGGCACAGTTTCTATAAATTAATGTCTTTTCTGCAGACACTAAAGTTGCTACAGTTTCTATAGCCACCCTTGAGACTGCTTTAAACCCATCAGACAAGGAGCAGCAACAGCACCTCTGCGACCAAACATCCCAAGCCATCCTGTGCCAACAGCTTTTTTCCTGGGGTCCCCAAAACTGCCTTCAGGATCCCTTTTTTTTTTTTTGTATGGATTTTAGAAGCAAGACGTGGGCTTTCCTTTGTCGCCCCATCTCAACCCATAGCCCTGCAAATTGCCTCCCCTGGCTGCTTCGCACGTGGCTGTGAGCCAGAGGACACGACACGACACGACCCCAACCTCAGCTCCCTGCCAACTGCTTCTCTTTCTTTCCTCCTCTTTCTCTTTTTCCTTTTTTTCCCACTAACTCTAGATCCCCTAAACAACCTTTTTTAAGTGACACTGGGTAAATATGTAAACTAGCACACCTACACCGAGCTACGTTGATGCTCCACTATTTGTTTAAAGCCAGATCAGATATGCCTACAAGAGCTGCAGTCACAGTACTGGCTACAGAATAGATGGGATGTAAAGTACCTTACTTTCTGCAGGATAGTTAATCCTGATTTTTTTTTAGATTACCTGCAAAATTCGTGGTGCATTGAGTGTCCAAGTCCTATTTTTCCATATGTGGTGCTCCAGTAATGGCCATGGCACTCTGTTTGAAATAAAATGTGATTCAGTATGAGTAGAGATCTAAGATTATGTCAGGCTTTTTTCCCCTCCTAGTTTTTACCCTGGTAATTATGAAAGATAGGTAACAGTGTGCGACAACTCAGGCCTTTTGGGACATAGACACATACTTAGTGTGTCTGTATGAATATTTGACACAGATGGCAAATAAAATAGCAAGTCAGCTTGACATTCTGACAGCAAATTTTCTTGCAAGTGGAAAGGGAAAATGCACATTCAGAATGGAAAGCAGCACCCATCATAGCCAAAGATGCTTTCCTACCAATATCATTTGGCACAGAAGAGATATATTATTTTGCAATTCTAACTCACGCAGTACATAAGCGTGAAGTGAATCAGCGCATCAGTATTTCACTGTGGTTTTCAGAGTGTCTCTATTCTTTCTTTTCAAAGTTAATATCTGGCAGAGGCATAATTTGGTATTTCGCTATGGGGCTTTTAATGACTTCTCTGTTTCTGAAACGCCGCAGTTGAGTGAATATGCTAAAATTTAAGTGCACTTTACACTCTGTGGACTATATCCTGCATTTAGCCCATGTTCAAGAGGACATTAGCCTGAGACTTTTTGAAATCTCTGTTTCATTTTGGTCAATAGGGAGAGTTTAATGTACGATATGAAGTAGGAAGATGCTGGTGTATGAATAAAAAATATAAACAAAAGCAGTTACAGTGCTCTCTCATTCCCCCATTTCATCAGTTTAAAGCTGTTTTTATGCTAATCGGCCCCGGGTCACTGGAATGCACTGTGGACAAAAATGTCAAGTCTTTCAAGTTATTTCCTTGTGTGGGATCCCTAGGAGGATATCTGAATTCTGGAGCCAGATGGGTTTTAATTGATCCTAAATAATCAGATTCGGGACCAACTATAGGTCCAGGCTCTGCATTTAAATTGAACACACAGCTTAAGATGTAAAATTTGTTGTCTTAAGTGCTCTTCAGGATCCTCCTTTTCCAAGTCACACCCGTCCAAAGGGATGCCTGGGACAGGGGCTATTCCTGGAGCACCAAGGGAGAGGAAGGCTGGCTGCCTTGCAAGCTCCCAACGCAGCACCGCCACTCCACGTCACGCAAGACAGCGTCGCTGCACCACAAAAATAGAACATCTATCAATTATGCTTGAGGAGGCACAACCTCCCTATAAAATCTGGACAAAATCCCCTGCGAGTGTTGAAGCCAATGGCAGAAAAAGGGACACAAGGTGCAGTAAGCACTGATGAATTAGAGAAATTCCCATGTGGGAAGGCGATATTGCCCTTTATAGCTGGACTTCCACTGGAGAATGATTACGCAGATATTTTTCCTGCTTCTGTATAGGCTTTGGGTTTGTTTTCTCTTCTTCTTGTATAATTTTTTTTGTCTTGCTGACCCATAAGAGTTGTCATTACCTGAAATAAATAAAAAAAAAGAACAGGAAATGCGATATACTTGGTACAGTAAAGGTTTGAATTTTTCATCTCAACATTTTGTTTTTCAAATCACTGTATTCCCAGTAGCACACTAAAAATCATTTGCTTTAATGCAATCGCTAATAACGATGATATCAACACAAACCTCTGTTTGTTCATATGTTGAGCTCATTGAATAAAGAAGCTTATCATTTATCTGTGTAGAAGCTTTTAATTAGTTTTCTGAATTTACTCCAGAGATTAATGGGCAGATAATATTCAATATGTGCTTTATTGTTTTCGTTTATTTATTGAGATATCTGAATTTGTATGCTCTTCCCTCTTTGATCTTTTACTGTCTCTCTGTGTTAGTAACTGTAAAATATTTGGCTGCAAACAGACTCATAAAAAAATTCCACGAGTCCATTGGATCTGCGTGCTGGTGGGTGGTTTATAATGTAGGACATGGCAGCAAATTCTACTCTATCAGGGATTATAAACTGTACTCAGAAAGGACCGTTTATACCAGTGTCACTTGCTGGCACTTTTCAAGATTTCCAGTAGCTGGCTGGGGAGGTGCCTTTTCCTGCTCATGCACCAGTTTCTGAACTTGGGGCATTTAATTTTTTATTGAGATTTCTTTTGATTTTTCCCCCCAGCTGTCACCTTTTCCCCTTATCCTGACCATCGATCACTGTTGGCCACCATGGTATGGCTCCTGTGACCCCTTGGTCTCTCGCTCGCCCGTGGGACCGCTCTGGTACAGCAGTGCAGTCCTGTAGGTTCTGCGTGATCTCCTCAACCTGACAAATCTCTCTTTCATGCAGTGGGTCACATCCTCTGCCTATTCGCATGGTGTGCACCATCTTGTTGAAGTCCACATAGGGACCCAGAGCAGGTGAAGCTCAGCCCTTGGGCTGTTCTGGAAAAGGGGCTTTAAATCTGTGCTTCCAAGGGAGCAGCGGTGTTACACTCTTCCCTGACGGCAGCCAATATCCCCAGGCAGCTGTCGTCCTGGTGTAGGGACTGTGCCCTCTTGTTACCAGGAAGGGAAATCGAGCCCAAGCTGCTGAATTCGCCTTTGCTCTTCTTCATTTCTCGCGTCTTGGGAGAAGGTGCATCTTCAAAGTGCAGATAAAAGGGGATGGAAATCCTCAGTAAACTGTATACTTTTTATTAAAAATAGTGCCCTGTGTAAATATAAAGTTCAACATTATGGTTTTGTTGGCCCAGTAGGAGAAAGATTAAAAATGCTCATTAATGGGATTTAAAAGCAGGAGTTCAGTTATATTAGCTACAAAAATATAATTATCATAATTAAGATTGCAAAGCACTAATGAAGCTCTTTAATAATTATCCTTTTTCCTTAGAGATTCATTTCGTAAAACCTGATTTGAATTTTACATCACACTGGAGAAACTTTATCGTTGTAAAAATGGGCACCACTGGTAGGATGAAGAGGCTGAGAACAGCGGCACTTCACACGTCAGTGGGGAAGTGCCGGCACCACAGCCGGAGCGTGGCTCAGCCTGAGATAGGAGGGACTCAAGGGCACAAACGTTTGAGATGGTGCAAAATACAGCTGCAACCTTGGTCTGATGCTGTGTCTGAACTCTCAGCAGGTTCACGGACTCAGACACAAAATTTGGGGACCACAAGCGGAGAGCATCCTACCGTAAGGTGCCATGCAACCAGGCAGATTGTGTGTCTTTGGCCTTCCTGCATCTTTACACTTAGTGGTGCCCAGCCAAACCCTGGGCTGACTGCACCCTTCTGCCTTGGTCTTGTCAGAAGTGACCTTAGAACCCCATAGGTTACACGGTTCACCTACAAGGGAGATGGCGACCCGTACAGAGCAATAGCCTGTATGGTCACAGGCTTCCAGGGTCCCTCCTGAGAGAAGAGAGAGAGAGCAAGATCTCAAAATTAAATGACAACAAATTGTCCGTTTAAAAATATCTCCCCAAAACAGCTTTTCATGATTCATCTCCCCAGATGATTAAATATTTAGTTCTGCTGACAGGAATGTGATAGTTACTATAGAGCAGAAAATTTAGTGCAGTGTGTGAGTTATAAGCAGATATGTTATCACGCTGTTAACACAAAAGTGATGGGATTATTGGTGTTGATATCTGTATTTATTTCTATTGTATAGGGATTTTTTTTTTCCCTGTACAGCAGCAGATTTAGGCCACAGCTTTGGCTCTTGCACACAGCAGAGAAGCTGTTGCTTCTTGCAGGATCTCTGCATGGGCAGTTGCATTTCCCACTACGCCTCCCGCCTCTGGCCACCATCAATGGCAGAGCAGCTGGATCCCCATGGGTGTCACCACGCTGGGATGCCCATGAGGATGGGGAAGGCCAAGGAGAACACTTGCTGGCTGGCTCAAGTCCCAGTCCATTCCTTGGAGCTGGGCCCACCAGTTCTAGCTGATTGAAGAAGCAGGGAGAAGGCAAGGACATTGAGAGAGGACAATCCTTCACCCCAGGTCGCGCTCAATGGAGAGGGAGCTGCCACATAAGGTTAAGTGCCTAAAGCTAGAAGAAAATTTGGCTTCATGTCTAGTTTCTGCTGTCCTGCTGAAATCTCCACAGAAATGAGTGGCCTCTTACTTCAACATCTTATGTATGAAGGGGGCACCATTACAGCTGGTGTAAATCATGACAATTAATTTGACAGCACTGTCAAAAATTCAGAATTCCCTTCTGGAGTAAATTTCTCTGCTGTTAGTGAAATTAATCCCAGGCCCAGAGCTTTTAAAAGAAGAGTAATTAGGTACTTTGAGAGCCATCTGTAAATGGTTAACAAACAAACAAACAAGAGAGTGAGGGGAATGAGACCAACCTCTGTCAGCTCCTGGGCATCTTGCTTTATACTCGGGTGCTGCTGTAGCCTGTTTAATTGGATGTAAAGGATTAAAAGGATCTTGTCAAGGCTCTTGCTGCCAGAAAAAAAAAGAGAGCGACTTTGACAGCAGTCCCATCGAAAAAGACCGATTTTCTGCTTGTGTTGGTGTTTCCCAGGTAGTTCGTGCCAAACAAAACAACAGTCCCTGAGGTTTTGACAAATAAATCTTTATAGTGTTATACTCACATACGCTGCCAGTTTGCCTGTACTGGCTGAGTATTTGACCATCAGAAGATCACAGGTCAGATGTTATATTATTCTACTTATTTAAATATTTGCAGAAGCAAATAAACTTTAACAGATTTTTACAACTGAGAATACTTTATAACTGAGACCATTTTCAAGGGAAGATTTCAGAGCTAATAATTGCAAAGTAATCTGTGCAGCCCTACCTCCACTTTTAGGCCTGGATTTTGCAAAGATACACATACATGAGGGACTTCTTACAACAGTATGGAGTTAAGCACATGTTAAAGTCTTTGTACACTCAGGACTTCTGATACTACGAGGATTAAAGTTTTATAAATACCTAAAACAGATTAAGAACATGAGAAGTAGAGAGAGAAGAATAACAGTAAAGGGCCATTCTCATGAGAGGCATTTTTCTTCTTTTTTTGCTAATTTGCTAATAAAGTGCATATTTTTTTAAATCATCATCTAAAACTGACATGACAGACACATGGCATACAGACATACAATCTTAAGATGTGTATCTCGCATTCTTTTCTCCTAGATGGCAGGTTTATAAAGCAGGAAGGATGTCAGTATAGGGGAGACAGTGCACAAGCTATTTGTAGCACAGAAGAGTAAAAGCGAAATAAAATAGATTTCAGGAACATATATAATATAGGAACTAATTCGGGGGGACTGATATGCTTAGGATGTTATCGGTGGTAGCCAGCTTGGTAGATCCAGAATCACAGGACAATTCGGGTTGGAAGGGACCTCAGGAGGTCTCCAGTCCAACCTCCCGCCCAAAGCAGGGCCAGCCCTGTGGTCAGACCAGGCTGCTCAGGGCTTTGTCCAGTCAGGTGTTGAAAACCTCCAAGAATGGGGATGACACAGCCTCTCTGGGCAGCCTGCTTCACTGCCTGGCTGTCCTCATGGAGAAAAGGTTCTCCTCCCTTCTTTCTACTTATGCCCATTATTTCTCACTCTCATCCTGCACCACTGTGAGGAGCCCAGCTCTGGCTCTTCATTGATTCCTTATAGGCACTGGGGGGCTGTAAGGTGCCCCACAGCTGTCTCTTGTCCAGTCCAAACCAGCCCAGCTCACCCAGCACCTCCTCACGGGGCAAGTGTTCCAGCCCCCACTGCCTTGGGGGGTCTCTGCTGAGCTCCCTCCAGTTAATGTATATCTTTTCTGTGCTGGGGAGCCCAAAACCAGACACACTACCCTGGATGTGGTCTAACCAGTGCTGAGTCAAGGGGAATAACCCCTTCCCTTGATCAGACTGTGCAGTCCATGCAGCCCAGGGTGCTGTTGACCACCAAGGCATACCACTGGCTCATGCACAGCACACTGACTGCTGCCTGCCAGAATTCCCAGGGCCTTTCCTGCAGACCTGCTCCCTGGTCAGTCCATCCCCAGCCTGTATCAGAACCCCAGACTCTTCATTCCCAGGTGCAGGACTTGGCAGTTGTCCCCATTGAATTTCATGAGCTTCCTCTCAGCCCTTTCCTCCAGCCTCTCTGGGTCCCCACTATGACAACAGCCCTGTATTTGAGCATGAAGCTGACATAGAAGACATCCACTGCTGTCTCCCCATCCACATTAGTGTGGGCAATCAGGTTACTCTTGGTAAATCCGTGCTGACTGTTTCTGATTCGTGTGCCCAGAGATGTGCTCCAACAGGACTCACTCCATGATTTCCCAGGGACTGAAGTGAGGCTGACTGGCCTGTTGCTCCCTGGATCACCCTTTTGGCCTTTTTTGAAGGTAACATTTGCCTTTCTCCAGCGATCAGGGACCTCCCCCACCTCCACGACCTCTCAAAGATGAGAGAGATTGACCTAGAAAGAACACCACCAACTCTCCCAGCACCCATGGAGGCAGGTGGTCAGACCCCATCAGCTTGTATAGGTCAACTTCCCTCAAGCTCCCTCAAGTTCCCTGAGTTGATCCTCACCTGCTGCTGGTCTTTCTGCTCCTTCCTGACCCTGCCTCCAACTCAGAGGCCTGGGAGACCTTGCTGGTGAAGACTGCAGCAAAGGTGGCATCAGTACCTCAGCCTTACCTGTGTTTGCTGTCCCTAATTCACCTTCCCACCAACCCCCAATACCACAGCAGTCCCACACTTTCCTTGTTCAACCTTTTACTAGTGATGCAGCAGCAGAAGCTCTTCATGTTGCCCTTGACATTCCCTGCAAGTGTCAGGGAGAGCTTTGGCTTTCCTGCCACCTTCCCTACACACCCAATACAGTCAACAGAGAAAGACAGTACCTAAGTCAATAGAGTAAGCCACCAGATGGCTTACTACCCCTTGCCACTTTGCTTACGCATAAGCTTTGACAAATATTTGGCTGTGCACAAACTGGTAGTAACTAAGCCTTTAGCTGCCCCGTCCCTCAGTTTCCTTCTTGAAATGCAGCCATTAACTCCAGTGCGCCAGCCACGCTTTGGAAAAACCCTGCAAAACCATCACTTTCCTGATGGCATACATTGTTATTTGAGAAGGAACTGTGATTTTTCCATGGGAGAATGGCAGTCTGCAGTTACCACAGGTCAAGTCAAGTCATCACAGAATCACAGAATCACAGAATGTCCTAGATTGGAAAAGACCTGTAAGATCATCTAGTCCAATCATTAACCTAACACTAACAACCCACCACTAAACCATGTCCCTAAGCACTATATTTACACGACCCTTAAATACCTCCAGGCCTGGGGACTCCACTACTGCCCTGGGTAACGCGTTCCAGTGCCTGGTGCTGCGATTGTTATGGGAATTACTGTCTTTACAAGTAAAGGAAAGAATCGAGTAGCCTGGTAAGTGCCCAGCTTTACATTTACATCCATTTTTGCCCTTTTACCAATGGCAGGTGTCGTCCTGCAGGGACACAGGGGTCTAAGCCACCTCCTTGCACTCCATGGCAAGCCCAGGTGCTTCGTCTCGGTGGCTCATTCAGAAGGCGAGAGGGCTGCCGGCAGACCGTCACAGTCACATCCTCCTTCCTTCATCGCACGCAGCGATGTTACCAAACTGACCTACTTTCCCCGTCCGCCCACGGAAGGCTAATCCTGTTTAGCATTGCTGGAAGGGGACGGGCACGCGGAGAAGTGCTCCGAGTTATACAGATGGCAGTCTTTGCTGATTAATGTTAGTTTAATTTGTTTGCCTTTCTGTTTCCAGCCGTGCGAGGGGAGAGCAGAGCAGCAGTTGAACCCGGGGATTCACTTAGCCTGTGCACTGAAGTCTGAATGGCTTTAGTCATTCAGTAATAATAATAATAATAATAATGAAGATAACAAGCATGTATGTACTGATCTTCATCAGATATCCCAAGCACCGCACAAACTTCACGCGTTGCTCACAAGCTAGAGATAAAGGACGCCTCTCACTTAGCCTGGCCGCGCTCCAGCACGGCGCCGCTGACGTCAGCCGTCTCACTCCTGACTTAAACTGGTGCGAATCAGACCACATCCACAGAGGGTTCGCAGGCGACTCACCCTAAAATTCAGCCAGCACCAGGGTAGAGGGGGAAAGCCGTCAAATAGCACACAGCAGTAGGAGCAACATTTCTGACCTACAGCAAAGAATACCTTTTCCCACTAAATGGGAATAATGTAAAGAATAAGCCCAGAATATGTTCTGAGCCTTTACTTCTCTTCGTCATAATCTCATAATACTCAGCTGCATTACCTGTGAGCATCTCCCTGCCATCCCCAGTTCAGTAAACCATGGCATTAATTTATGTGAAATTTATGTGAAATTCCATCATTTTCATTGTCCACATTCAGATCATTTTTTAATGTCTGTTTTGCTTTAAGCCCATTACCATCTAAAGATTTGTTGTACACATATGTATGAAACATAAAAAAGCCTACAAGGTTCACGAAATCCAATATTTTCTCCGAATGTTTTCTTCTTTTCTTTTTTGGAAACCTCTAAGCAACCTCTTCTCTATTGTAAACAAAATGTAGTAATCTACTGAATGCATGAAGACTAAGCTGCACACCGTCAGGCATAAATAGTCACAACTCTAAAGCTGGACACTTACCAGCCTACTGGATTTTTTTCTTTACTCATAAAACCAGTAATTCCCATAACAATTGCAGCATTACATGACCTGTGGTAACTGCAGACTGCCATTCTCCCACTGAAAAGTCACGGTCCCTTCTCAAATAACAATGTATGCCATCAGGAAAGTGATTTTTTACTACCTTTTCTTAAGTTTTCTTAAGGCTACTCTGTTTACATTTTGATAAATCAATTTTGATTGCTACGGGTGGGATTGTGCTCTGTTACAGAGTCCAGCATGTTCTCGTAACAGTTCATAGGTTTACATCTGAAAAATAAGGATGGAGGGGTGCAGTTCAGTTTGATGTGTCTAGGAATCTGCTGATTTATTCTGATTTGTGTTGATACAAATCCTCCTGCTGTGCGTTCATGCCATAGCCCTCATGGTGGGATATCCGAGTGCTTCATCCACATCAGAAAAACGTGGAACATGGCATTTAAAATGGTCAGACGGTCACTTCTTACCTGTCACCTTGTGACCTTTCCTGCCACTTCCCATTTGCTAATCTTTCTCTTTGCCCCCCAGGAAGGCTTGGAAGGGAAATACTCTACTTGTTCATGTGGTTTACTTCATTTCAGAGCTCTGCCTTAGCTGAGAAGAAGTGGGTAGAGCTGCTAGTGCCAAGCGACAGTGGTGCTCCCCAGTGTGGACAAGTGCCCATCTAACACATGCTGTGGGCCGCCCATGGGACAATGCCACTGTCCGACCACAGTGCCCATCAGACCTTGTCCATCATCCCCAGGCAGGGGACCTGGCAGTGGTGCCAGCACAGCGACTCAGCCACGCTGTCCCCTGTGCTAGTGGGTGGCCAGAAACTGTCCCCTTGGCTCATGCCCAGAGCCTGTACTCCTCTTCGGTGGCCTCTTCCTATGTCTTGGATCCTACTCACTATGCACAGGATGCCATGCATGGGTGGAATCTGGCCTTTAAATCCTGAACCACCAAACATACCCACATGCCTCCTTTATAATGCCGAGCTCTTGGCTAACAGCCTTGTTCCTCCCCTTTGAAGAGGGAACAGGAGAGTAATTCCCTGTTGAAGCAGCACTCAGCGTCTTGCAGAAGTAACACTCAGCAGAGTTGGGCAGTGGAGGCTGAGCGATGTATCTGGAAGGCAACGGGGGCATGTCTACCCTCCACCCTCTTGCTCTTTTTCTTCCCTTCTCACAAAGATAAGAGTTGTTGGGGAGGGTCTGCCCAGAGGCCAGAAGATACTTCAAGATGTTTCTTCCCAGTGTCCCAGTTTTCCACACAACCTTTGCCCATCCCCTGTCTGCGAGAGGAGATTGCTCTCCAAGTGCAGTATCATCATCTTTACTTAGGATGGTGGTATTGTACCAGCATCCTAAGTGGTCTGAGGGTGAGGTCCGAGGGAGAGCTCAGGTATATCTGCAGTGGGTAGGAAGCAACATCAGGGTATGGTGGGCAGCACCCCTCTCCCCAGGGCTGAGCATGCCCTATACAGGACAAGTGGCTGAATACCCCAAGCAGGCCTGTGGGGTGGTAGACACAGGCACCCCACTGTGCTGGAGAAGGAAGGGGAGGAAAAGCCCTGTCTTTCCCCACGGCTGCCCCACACAGGACCAGAAGAACACAAGCACTGCAATTTCTCACTAGGCTTCCCAGGCGCATCCCAGGACTTCTAGAAGAAATTTACATCTCTGATTTAATTCAGCTGAGTTAAATGAATGTGATTAAAAATTCTTGTTAAATGTCAGGCTGATTTGTAGGTACTGAGATTAGCTGGCCACGTGGCAACTTAGTGGGAAATCAACAGCTGATTACTTACATTTGAGTGTCAGTCATTTTATAGCATATCGTTATGAGGACAGGAAGGAGAGAAACCAACCTCACCCCCACAGAAGAGCAGTAGTTTAACTCGCTAAAAAAAAAAACATGTTTCTAGCGCAGGATAAGGTGATCAGTGCCAGATGAATTCTATAGCGCAAGCTCTGTGTCCACTGGGAATAGATTGTATCAAAATAAACATGTGCAACCTTTCTTCTGGAGAGTCCCTGGAGCGAGCTGGCACGCTGCCTGAATTACTTCTTTCCCAAGCAACTATTCACTGTATGAATGAATGCGGGGGGGATGTTTGTGCTATACTTCTCCATCTGATAAGTAAGCCCGGGGTACACGGTTAATGCTTTTAGCCAGTCTTATCTTTCCGAAATGCCACTTTTCCCACTTGTGGGTGTGTGTCTTTCTGTGCGTCTGTCTGAGTACCGCCCTGATGGGAGTACGTGAGCTTTCTCCTCCTTATTCCAGGTGGTTCCCGTCTTTTTGAGTGATAGCATCTTCACTCCTTGTTGATAATGATATTAATGAAGCTCCAAATGTAACTGTCACTATCGGCAGCAGTTACATCATGTGGTGGTGTTACCCATAGGTTTCCAAATTCTCTTTGTTAGCACGAAAGGATTGTTCAAATTTTGAGAAATTCTGAGGGGCTGGGAGGATAACATAAAGCAAGCAGGTTGCACTAAGCACATACCTAAGCTCCATGCCATGGGTTTCTCCTGCAGGTGTAAGCCAGCATCTGGCGTGGCTCAGGAGAGGGATGACAGTACCGATTCGCAGCAGTTGTATACTCTGCCATGTCTATTTTATTGAGAACAGTTTTAATTTCATAGGGTACATATGTACTGGCAAACGCTGTTAGCAATGCTTACGATGCTCTGGAGATTTTGCCGTGTGAGCAAACAGAAGCAAAATGACAATTAGATATTGTCTAACACTAGCAACGGCACAGCAGGTCCAGAATTTCATGTCAGTCAGCGAGAAACCTTGTTTACTGGAAGCCGGCCATGAGTTGCTTTACAGATCTAGCCAAATCCTTGGCAGAACAGACCAGTTAGACCTGTTGCTCTCTTGTAAGTGTAGAGGCTTCCTGGCAGTGTAATTCCTTGACGGTTTATAAGGTATAGCTGTAGGAAGCCCCTTTCCATTAGGTACATTGTGTGTCTCCAAAACAGCGGGGGCTGAGCAGCACTGTTGCTGACTGCCCCATCTGCCCCCATCCTTCCTCAGACCCACCCAGAGTTCTTGTCCCTATATTCTACTGGGAATCTGTTACAACCAGAGTAGGCTTTGGTGCAGCAGAAGACAACCTTCAGGGATTTAGAGAAAGCAACTTCTTCTCCTGACACTGTTTTGCTTATCATATCCTAGATTCAAAAAGGGTGCACGCAACAGAGCATTTTGAGCAAAATTCTAGCAAAGAAAGACAGCAAAATCCTAAATGCTAACCTTTCTGTATTACTGATGCCTTCTTTATCCTTGGATAACGTAGGTGAGCATTTTGGTTGCAATAAGTAAGCAAATAACAACAAAACCCACTGAATTTTGTCACTACATTTTTGCCTGAATTATTTGAAAACACACTTGTTGAGCTAGCAGTCTGATTCTGGGACTGGGCGAATAACCACCAAAAATATTTGTAAGACACAGGTAAATACAGTTTAGCTGGGTCTATAAATTTTCCTAGTCCAAAATACGGATTGCGATATGGTTAACTTGGCTGTTTTGCAAGGCAAAAAAAAAAAATCTGAAAAAAAAATCTAAAAACTACAAGGTATTATTTATTATTTTGTTCTGTATAATAGAATTCAGCAACTTAAATTTGCCAGTTATGACTAAAAAAGCCAGTCCCTCGGCCTTCATATTTCCTACCTATGCTCCTCCATCAACCAGCTGAATGCCATGAAGTCGTAGCTTTACCCTCCAGTCAGTGATCTGTGGCTTTAATTCCTCATTACTCCTATATTTGACAAAAAATTACAGGGTAGTTTCATGTTCTTAGCTAACTGTTGAGTAATGAGCAGGTGGAATACTGCTGTAAGAGAACTAGTAGCAGAAGGAGGGAATTTATCCACTTTTCATACTATCGATAAGTTTTCACTCCTGTTATTTCGTAAAATGTTCTGCAGACAAATTTATATGTGATTCATATGTGGAAAATACCATGGGCTTAAATAATGCCTAGCAACTAACTTCTGTCCTCCCCCCTCCAATTTTATTCGTCTTACATGTTGAGGACTCATTGTAGATGAGAAACATTGATTTTTGAAAACGAGCATTATCATTGCCTCTCATTACACGACTGCTTTGGCTTTGAAAACACCGCTTTGACAATATCCAGGGGTTTTTAGCAGCACTGTGCTGCCGGTTCGGGAAGTGTTTGCGTGGGATGCGGCAGCGCGCGGCTTGTGTGCTCTGACACGGGCGCAAGGTGCCGTGAGAGGCTGCCGCAGCACAGGGCATCCTCCTCGGGCTGAAGCGGTTACGGCTCAAGCGTCACCTTCTCCTAAGGCCACAGAGCAAAGGAGGGCGGGCAGTGAGGTGGCGATGTGTTTCTGAGGATCTCAGCCTCCAGCTGGGCTGCTCTCATATTTTCCCCTTCGCCTTGCCTACACGCGTTTACTTCCCAATTTACCCCCTTTTACTCTGTGGCTTTATGAACACATCTTCTGCTCAGAGCACTTTCTCCTTACCGCTCAAACTGCCAGAGCAGTTGGACTATAAACCTGATGGCAGGTAACATTTTTTTGGTGAAGATTAGCAAAAAGAGTGACAGGGGTGGGACGGTCCCCACGCTCGGTGTCGGCACCGCCTGGCAGGCGCTCTGTCTGGGCTACGGGAGGGTTCTTCCACAGCTCAGCTTAGGCAGCAGGGTTTATGAGGACACTTTGAGTTTGGGGTGTAATTCAGTATAGTTACTACCGTCTCTTTCGGCTTCAGGTCAGGGCCCACAGGGGAGGATGAAGAGCCTCCCAGTAGGATGCTCCACCTGAGGAGTCAGAGGCATCAGTGATGCCGGCCCTTGCACTGGGGATGTTTTTTGGGGGAACGTGGGGGTGCTGAAAACACCTTTTCAACTTGGGCAGGCCCCAAGGTTCATCCAGCCTGCAAGTGTTCAGAGAGTAACCTCTGCACCGAAAAATCCCCCAAGAAGTGGCTGGGTTTGTACTGTGCTGGTGGACCGTGTTGTGCCTGGGAGCCTTGATCCCTGGCTGGAGCCCCTAAGGCTGGCGTGGCGCTCAGGAATAACATTATCCGCAACGGATGTTTCCTAAAATCAAGGACTGTGGCATAAAGCACTGCTGACACATTTATCTGACCTGGATATCATCACTCTGTTATTAAAATGAAACAGAGCGACTCTGAGATTAACCTGCAAGTAGAGCTAACGAAATGACAATTCATAATGATTCTTGCATTCCTTCAACAGAAAAAACTGCTTAGACAATCTAATGGATGAAGATGAGAAAGACAGGGCAAAGAGGTGAGCATGTTTTCTTTTATAACTCTCTGTTTAACTTGTGATGAGCTTGATACTGTTTGTTGCCGCAGAAGCTGTTTTATCCGTAATCAATTAATCAAAGAGAGAGAGAGTAAAATACAGCCAAGCACAACTTGAAAAACTGCCATCGCACAGATTCCTATTCTTGGCTACCCTGCAAGAAGAAAATAATGTAGCAATATTTCCTATGGAAAATATCAAAAAAAACCAAGGCATTGATCGTTTCCCTAACATTACTGCAGAACACGAGAACTGAAGAGCCAACAACATACTCCTGCTGCTATAATACATCATCTGAGCTTCTCAAGCGTATAAAAATGCGAGGTTTAAAAAAAAAAAAAATTGCAAAAGAAAAAGCACTAAAAAAAGTGTTTTTTCCCTATTATGGTGGTCACTTATTGAGCAACACGTATCTCACGGTAACGAAAACACCCAGAAGTTACGTTCAGAGCAGAGCAAGACAAGAAGTGCTGTGTCAGCCCTAAACTGGCACAAACCTTTATTTGCATACATTCTGCACTCCATCATCAGGTCCCGCTTGGCGGGAAATTGTTGTGAACACTTTGTGGGGAGGGGAAGGGTGTGTTTCAAGGCAGAAGACCCGTGACAATAAAACTCTTAATGACTGTCAGATCTGACTGGCATCTGCAGAAATACTGTTTGGAAGCATTTGAGGTGTGGGTTTTTTTCTAGACGTGTTATCAATCCCACAGCCTGCAGTTTAATTGCTTTAGAGGGAGCCATGGGTTGCCCGCATTTTCCCCCCTCTGTTCCTTCTAATGAGAGTATTTCCAGTCCAGGCACTACTAGTTGATCCAGTTTCATCTCTTTTGATTCCTTCTCCGCTTCTTTCCTCCCCGCAGCTTTTTCTCACCAATATAGGTCAGCACAGGCTGCAACCGAGCTCAACCGTTCCCCTTTGCTCCTTCCTCTTCACGCGTGCACGCTCAGGCGGCAGAAGGCTTTCCTTTGCTACCGGGAGCAAAGCGCTGAGCCAACTGCCTCCCCTGGCCCCTGCGAGGGGTGGTCTGCTGAGGCCAGGGGTCTGCCAGCCCCCAGAGCCCTGCTGCTGCCCCTCTTCACGGGGGGCTTCATAGACCCCCCATGAGGGATGACATGGGGTACGGCTCTGCGTGCGGCTCTGCCCAACCATCAGTCAAGCAGGCAGGCACCTGGGACCAGGGGAGGAGGTGGATTCAGGGAAGGGATGCCTCCCAAGAACCATAGAACACCAGGTTGGAAGAGACCTCAAGGATCATCTGGTTCAACCTATCTTGGCAAAAACACGGTCCAGGCAAGATGTCCCAGCACCCTGTCCAGCTGACTCTTAAATGTGTCCAATCATAGGGAATCCACCACTTCCCTGGGAAGATTATTCCAATGGCTGATTGTTTTCATTGTGAAAAATTTTCCTCCTGTGTCCAATTGGAACCCCCCCCAGGAGTAACTTGTACCCATTACCCCTCGTCTTTTCCACGTGACTCTTGGTAAAAAGGGAGTCTCCATCTTCTTTATAGCCACCTTTTAAATACCAGAACGTGGTGATAAGGTCTCTCCTAAGCCTTCTTTTCTCAAGGCTGAACAAACCCAATTCCCTCAGCCTTTCCTCATATGGCAGGCTTCCCAGTCCTTTGATCATCCTTGTGCCCCTTCTCTGGATCCTCTCCAACCTGTCCACATCTTTTTTGTGTAGGGGGGACCAAAACTGAACACAGTATTCCAGGTGTGGCCTGGCGAGCGCTGAGTAGAGTGGGATAATGACTTCTTTGTCTCAGCTGGTGTTGCTCTTGTTGATGCACCCCGGCATCCTGTTGGCTTGCTTTTCCGCTGCAGCATGCTGTTCACTCATATTGATCTTGTTGTCCACCAGGACCCCCAGGTCCCTTTTCACAGAGCTGCTGCCCAGTCAGGTAGATCCCAGCCTGTGCTGCACTCCTGGATTATGTTTTCCCAGGGGCAAGACCTTACACTTGTCCTTGTTAGACCTGGCTCGTGGGAGAGGGTGTAGCACAGCAGGAGGTGTCATGCTTCCCCAGAACCCCAGGATCAGGGAAAGAGGGAGCAGGGGAAGGGAGCCCACCTTGCATCTCTGCTTCACGCCCTTACGGCCTGGTTATCTTCAAGATATTTGTGTGCTAATTGTTTAAAAAAGAATGCACTAAATAAATCCATCTGAGACAAAAATAGGATAACACGTATCCTCGCTATCAGCGATTGTCATCGCCATCTGGTATGGTTTTCATGCTGTTTGTTCCTGGAGGGAATTTTTGTCATACCCTGGGGCAAGCCTTTATCAAGGTGGATAAAAAAAATTATAACTTTGAAAAGATAAATAGGAAGTTGCTTCTTTAAATTGTAATTTAAGTACATTTTGATTTTAGAAATAAATCTGAATTTGAAATTAAGTTTGAAATCATGAGAGGCTTCATAAAGGTCTAAAGTTCCTACAGTATTAAAAAAATTTAAAAAACTAAAACCATTCAGACTTATTTAAAAGCTACATTTTCTCTTCCAGAGCTTTAAAGAGAGTCAAACTTGAGAGAAACCAGTGGCTGAATATTTTGCTGTTGTGTGTTGAAAACTGAGGACTCTTATCTGTCCTGTGTCACAGGGGAAACGCTTTCTTTGTTTTCTTGTGTTCCATATAAGGACCGGGTCCTTCAGTGCTTAGAAACACAAGAGGGGGTCAAAAAGCCAAGAAAATTGTTCTCTTCTTTCATTTTCTGAGTAAAAAGTAGGTGAGACTGGAACTTTCTGGATCTAACTCTTTGGGGATGGACTTAAGCCAAGAGCTGGGTTTCTCAGGTTAGAGACACACATGTGCACCATTTCCTATCTGCTGCAGTTTATTAGGCACATACAGGTTGTATTATACAAACATGAGAAGAGGATCCATCCTCTCCCGAGGAGAGGCACCTGCACTCCCACCCCTGGGCCAAATGTTTAGTATTTGGCCAAGATGCATAGCTCTTCCTTCATGATACTGGTTACTTTAAGCCCCATTCTGCATCCTCTGACTCCCTAAGGCACTACCTCACTCCAAAGACCTGAGGACTAAAATGTGGATGTGATGGCACCATACATGGGAGCATCGAAGACCTCTTTGAGGTCTTCTGATCTTCTGAAGATCAGAGACCATCATTTTATTTTCCATTCTTTAATGCTAGACAAGGTTTATTTTGTTTTATAAATTTATTCTTTTTTTCTC